>CAUYRT010069214.1:0-68671 GCA_963574885.1 Lepilemur ruficaudatus | reverse complement strand
GAGTGCCATGGCGTCAGCCTAGCTCACAGCAACCTCAAACTCCTGGGCTCAAGCAATCCTTCTGCCTCAGCCTCCCAAGTGGCTGGGACTACAGGCATGCGCCACCATGCCCGGCTAATTTTTTCTATATATTTTTAGTTGTCCGATTAATTTCTTTCTATTTGTAGTAGAGACGGGGTCTCGCTCTTGCTCAGGCTGGTTTCGAACTCCTGACCTTGAGCAATCCGCCCACCTCGGCCTCCCAGAGTGCTAGGATTACAGGCGTGAGCCACTGCGCCCGGCCAGTTCACCATTTTTTTATGGCTGAGTAGCACTCCATGGTTTATGTGTGTATGTATTTATACACATACACACACATATTTTATTAATCCACTCATGTATTGATAGGCACTTGAGTTGATTCCACATCTTTGCGATTATGAATTATGCTGCAGTAAACATTCTAGTGCAAATGTCTTTTTGATAAAATGACTTTTTTTCCTTTGGCTAAATACCCAGTAATGGGATTAATTGATCAAATGGTAAGTCTACTTTTAGTTCTTTGAAGTATCTCCATACTACTTTCCATAGAGGTTGTACTAGTTTACAGTCCCACCAACAGTGTATAGGTGTTCCTTTCCCTCCGCATCCATGCCAGTGTATGTTGTTTTGGGACTTTTTGATAAAAGCCATTCTCACCGCCATTAGGTGATATTTCATTGTGGTTTTGATTTGCATTTCCCTGATGATTAGAGACGTTGAACATTTTTTCATGTGTTTATTGGCCATTTATCTTCTTTTGAAAAGTTTCTGTTCATGTCTTTTGCCCACTTTTTAATTGGGTTGATTGATTTTTTCATGCTGATTTGCTTGAGTTCTTTGTAAATTCTGATTATCAGCCCTTTATTGGATGTATAGCATGCAACTATTTTCTTCCATTCTGAAGGTTGTCTGTTTACTCTATTGATTATTTCTTTGGCTGTGCAAAAGCTTTGTAGTTTAGTCAGGTCCCATTTATTTATTTTTGTTGTTGCTTTGATTGACTTGTTTAACTCAAAGGTGTTGTCTTCAAGCTGTGAGATTCTTTTTTCTGCCTGATCTAGCCTATTCTTAAGGTTCTCCACTATGTTTTGTATTTCCTGGAATGAATTTTTCATTTCCAGGAATTCTGTTTGGTTTTTTAAAATAATTCAATTTCCTTAGTGAATTTTTCATTCATTTCCTGCATTGTTTTTGTGGTTTCTTTGTGTTGGATTTCTGTTTTCTCTTGTATTTCATTGAGCTTCCTTATAATCCATATTTGAAATTCTTTAGCTGTCATTTTAATCTTTTCATTTTGGTTGGTATCCATTGGTAGGAAGTTTTTATTTTCTTTTGGGGGTGTCCTTTCACTCTGATTTTTCATGTTTCTAGAGTTCTTTTACTGGTTCCTTCTCATCTGGCCTCTTGGTTGAGACCTGAGGCCTGGCTTATGTGCTTGTGTCTGATTCTCCAAAGACTGATCCCTGAGCATGCCAGGGATCTGGGGGACTGGTCCTGAGTTGCCTATGGGATGTTGAAGCAGGATTGATGAACCTCCTGAGTTACCTCTGACCTGCTGTCTTCACCTCTTCCCAGCAGTGTGTAGTGAGTTAGGTCCCCCAACTTAGTCTCTGAGCTGGTTTGTGGTAATTGTGAGTGTGAATCAGCTTGCTCCCTATTTGCTTACATTGGAAGGTGCTATGCTTATTTATGAGGTTGTTCCCTTGTCATTGTGTGAAGTTTGTGTAGAAGATCTGGCTGCTGAGATGGTCTTTTGTGCCTGTGTTAAGCTCTGGTCCCCCAGGTGGGCCACAGGGATGCCTCAAGCTATAGGAGGGACCCTGTAGCTCCCATGGGTTTGCTTGGTCTCTATTCCCCCTGAGGTTGATGGAGGGGCAAGACAAATTGTGGCTGGATTGTGAGAGCCTGAGAGGCTTTGCTAAGCTTCATCAGCTTATCCAGCTCCTAGGGGGACCTGCTGGTATGAAGTTCATGGCCGGAAAGTCTGTTCTTGAGCGAGAGGCCTGATTGCTTGAGTGCTAAGGCCCCAGACCAGGCTCTTTCCACTCTTGTCCACCAATACAGTTTCTCTGTGGGGTGGGGTGAGCACTCTCCCTATTTGCTCCTTGAAACTCCACAGCACTCTGATCAGAACAGCCTGTGTGGGTTTTCTCACCCACCGAGACCAGCCCTGGTACTACCCCTTAGTCCGTGTGTCTGACCTACTAGCCTGTGTCTTGCGGGGCACTGGTGAGTAGGGAGGTCCCCAGTTGTGCTCAAGACCCCAAGTGGAGAAAGGTAGGCCTCTTTGTCCACAGGGGCCTCTGCCAGGGGTACGCTCCGACTGGGGAGAAGTGGCCACTGCTGAGTTTCTTGGCTCAAGCTGTAGTTCTATTGTAATGAGTGGCAGGGAGGGACTGCTGTTTCTGTTCAGCTGTGGCACCCTGGGGCATTTGGTTGTCATGGGAACCAGGTGCTAGGCTTATTCACTCCAAATGCTGCACCAATATGGCATATCCAGTATGGTGGTTCTCCAGCAGGGGTGGAGGATGGTTGCACTCACAGGTCCTTGTTCCTCAGTGCCCCTCCATACTCCCCTGTTGAATATGTCTGTGGGGGCTTCCTTGCCACCTGAGTCAGGTGAGAGACCCAGATCTCTCTTCTGCATCCCCTCTCGTGTCTGGGGGGCATCAGGTCTGGCCCACCTGTCCAAGCTGCCAGCACGTGATCCCACTAAAGGCTGGCAGACAGGAAGTTCGCAAATTACAGTGGCTGGCTCTCAGTGGTGGGCTCAGCTGGGAATGTGCACCCGTCCTAGAGAAGCAGCCGATCATGTGCTCTTCAGTTAAGAGTATTCTCACAGTTGCAATGTGGGGGCAGGGGCCATTGCTACCAGCCACCCAAGCCAAAATTATTTTCTCTGATATGGTGAACTGGAGGAGATGCTGAGGAGGAAGTGTCCAGGTGCAAGAAAGCTGGCACTCTGGTCTCTCGTGGTACTCTCCTGTGGAGTGTCCCTTTTTAACACCCTAACTTCTGGGATTTGCTGTTTCATCCCACTATTCCTATTTAGCTGCCATGCCTGGGCTTGTGGAGGGTAGAAGCACCCCCAATATGTTCTGTTTCCCACTTTCCACTGAAGGTAGCTAGATGGGGGAGGGACCCTTTCACTGGGCTCTGAGCCTCTCCGGGTTTGGTCCATGCCACTGTCTTCTCCTCTCTATCTTCCTCTCTCCCAGTTTCACCATTTTCCTGGGTTGGGTCCCTGGACATCTGTGCTGTCTCTGCCCGCAATCCACACCTGGGCTGCCACTGCTCGATCCGACATGCAATGTCTCTAGTCGACTCTCTTGGCTGCGCCTCTGATTTTTCTGTTTTCTACCTCTTTTGTGTTCCTAGAAAGCATGTCAGATGCATTTAAAATTTGTGAGAAATGGTTAGTCTTGCTTTTTAAAATAGGCTAGAGCATAAGGGCTTTTATGATTCCACCTAGTAACTCAGTACGTATCTCTTTGTCATAAAGGAAAGTAGATGGATGTTCAAAATAATGTAGATTATTTCATATGGAAGCTCATTATTTTATGCCATTTAGTGTTTTTCAGTAGTAAGAATTTAATGTCATAGTGAAATATATTTAAGCACTGCAGAAGTAGAGATTTTCATCCACTCTGCTAACTTCAAAAAAGCCCATATGCTATTGTCTCCTTTATTATTGACATATGCTACTATAATATATATTGAGAATATTTGACATGAGAGCTGTTAAAAAATTTCTAGCAGGGTTATTCTGACACTGTGTGCCAGTTTTTTTAACATTTGGGCATATAAGGTAGATAATTAGCCTCAGCTGTTCAAACTTTTAAAGGCATAACACATTCAAGGTTGTTCATTCGTTTGAGAGGCCCAGAATTCCTTATCTAGAAATAAAGAATGTTTCATCTGTAAACTATTTATTAATACCAATAAAGGGTATTAAACCAATTCAGATTGCTAAGTGGCTGATGAAAGTGTTTAGTACTGCTTGAATTAATATTCACTACTATTTTTGTATTCATAATCTTTCTGTGCTCCCACCGGAGGCTGTCCTATATAGTTATGTAGAGTTGTTGATATGAGTCAAGAGCTCAAGATTTTTACAAACAATTTATTATGGTCAATTTCAAATATATACAACACTCAAAAATAGTGATATATTCATCACCTCACTTCAATTATCAACCTTTGCCAATCTTGTTTCGTATATCTCCCCCTCCACCCTTTGTTGAGTAGGGGTGCTGGGATTTGCTTTCATCAAATTTTAGATTGTCGTATTATTTCATCTGTTAATACTACAATATATATCTATAAAGGATAACTTGTTCTGCATACCCAATGCCATTATCACACAGAACTAAAGTAACAATAATTTGTTAATATCATTTAGCATGTGCAAATTTCCCTAATTTGAATGTCTTTTTACAGTTGATTTATTCAAAGCAGTAGCCAATCAAGGCTCACAGACTGTTTTTAAGGCAGTAGGGTTTTAATGTGACTTTCCCCTCCATTTGGTATATAACTTTAATCAAATTATTTAATTCCTTTAGAGTCCTAACTAACACCTTCACACATCCACTTGGGATGATTGTAACTTTGTTTTGCTCACCTCGGGGTGGTTAGTAAAAGATAAAGAGAAATGGAGAAGGGATAGGCAGAATGGGTGGGCATTCTGTTTTCTGCCCTGCTCTATTTAATTTCATCAGTGGAAGTTAGTTCCCAAAATCATATTCTATCCAACGTGGGTTCATCTTATTCATGGAGCATTTCTGGTCACCACTGAGATACAAGAGATGGTATTGAAAATGTGTTTGGCATGTTTCTTATGAGAACATAGATAGCAAAAAAAAAGTGGTCATGATCCAATGATGCATGATTGGATTCCCCCTTTTCCCCAATGAGTCCCGTATGCATTCCTAGAGAATACCTTATTTGATGTTTCAGCATCTCAAGAAAATAGGAATGTAGTTGAGTTATAGTCACCATCATAGTGTGATCGTTTCATCTGTCAAAGGAAATGATAACTTTTGATCTGATCTGGGCTAATTTCCTGTTGTTCATTGTATTCATATTAGGATTGGTATTTTTCAAAATTTCCATAAGAATCTGAGCCATTATCTCTCAACTATTGGCTCTTTCCTAATGCTCTTATTATTTCTTCCATTTGCATATGTCTTAGACCTTTTCATTCTAATCTTTTTCACTCTATCCTGCATGTTCAACCTTTCATATTTTCCGTGTCTTTGTCTCTGTGAAGAACATATTCTACATTATTTTTCATTTATCTTTCAGTTTATACATTCTCTTTTCGGTTGCATCTAATCTGTTTTACTTGCCCCTGGGGATTTTTATTTTAATAATAACATTTTCAGCCAGAATGCTTTTTATAGACCTGCTCCAGGGCCAATCATGGGCAGCTGTCTTTAATTGCTGCACCTTTGTCAACTCTATGAAGACTACAGTTTTAGAGAGATAGTGTTTCTATTTATTTATTTTTATTGTCGTAAAATATATATAACTTCAAATTTATTATTTTAACCATTTTAAGTGTATAATTCGGTGGCATTAAGTATATTCATAATGTTGTGCAACTGCTACCATTATCTATTTCCAGAACTTTTTCATCATTCCAAACAGAAACTCTGAATCCATTAAATAGTAACTCCCTGTTACCCCTCCTTCCAACCGCTTTGTGTTTAAGATGACTACCCTGGGAGAGAGCAGTTAATCCATGGACAGATTCAGAACAGTAGCAGCCAGGGGCATCCTCTGAATCACTGCTCCTTCCGCTTACTAGTTCATTGAGTCCCTACCGAGCATTTCTCACACGCCTGCCACCGTAGCAGGCTGCAGGAATATAGTGGCTAGTCGGAAGACACAAACCGTGCCCTCCCGCTCTGTATGGAGCCAAGAGCAAGATTTAAATCTGTATCATTCCTCTAATGATATCATCCAGATTCCTCCTACCGGGTGATATTGACGATCACTCTCCTGTTGTTGAATTGTTCAGGCTGACAGTTCAAAGCTCATACTCAGCATTTCTCTGGCCTGTGAGAGACTCTGGGTGAGGAGCAGATGGCATCACTGATGGCTAATAACCAGGCCCCTGTCCAGCCTCTCTGATCTGCTGTGTGGCTCTTCCAAGTGCTTCCTGATAAGTTCCTCTGCACCATTGCATGGAGAGTGTTCATTTTTCTCTTTTCTTTTTTCCTTTATTTTCCTTTCTTTTATGTATTTTTATAACCATTTGAAAAGCACTTCCTCTATTCTAAATACCAGATGTGATAAAAAATAAAAGTATCATAGTTATTTAAAAAAATCAAAGATAAAAGTATTCAGAGGTAAACATTTTACAAGTCCTCAAGGAATTCATTGTGTCATGAGAAGGACTTGCTAACTAGCGATGATGGCTAATGTGACATGTCCTGACGTAGCCCTGTGCAAGGCACAGTGTGATCTTGAAGCTTAATTTTGCCTGAGGAGTCTGGAAGGTTTCACAGGGAAGTTATGCTCATAAGGGAAAGTGGATATGCATGTACACTGGTGAGAGACAGAGGGTGTCTGGGAAGTATAGAACCCACAGCTATGTAAGGACACGAAGCTGTGCATAAGCATTAGCCACTAAGAGTTAAATTACCAAGAAAACAAAATATAGAAAAGCAAATCTACAATGCAAGGGCACTGTTTGCAGACACCGAATAGTGCTATCAGTAGTAAAACTACTCAGAATGAAAGCCTTGTGGCTTCCTTCCTTCTCTCAGGGCTCTTACTATTGACTGATAGGACTACAATTTCCAGGTATTTTATGTTTGTAATTTCTCACCTGGTGTATGGGTTCATTTAACCTCATGTTGAGACTTCATTTTATAGATTTAAGAAAACATTGAAAATATTGTCACTTAATTGTAATTTTTAAAATTCTAAGTTGTGAAGGCTCTCCTAGCCTTTGGATTAAGAGGAGTGACCTAGCTGGTTAAAATGCCAAGGGAAGACAGCTGTAGTAAGAACACCTCACTAATGCACATGACTGCAAATGACCGGAATGGCTGTGGATGTTTCAAAAGCAGGAATGCCTTTAAAAGCCCAAGGTGTTGAAACATAAAACAGCCACACCTCTTCTCTAGCCTCTGATTGCTGGTTGCTACAACTATAAAAAAGAAATCCAGGTGTCTGCGAAGTTGTTTAGGCCTTGTAGCAGGGTTGTTAATGTGAGGAATGAGCTACTTGGCAGAGGGGACCAGAGGCTGGACAGCACCATCTTCTCTGTTTAAACCCCTGGCCACCTTAATTACACTCCCAGTTTCCACACAGCAGCTTCTGTCTATGGTCGAGAAACCCTGGATACAAAAGATACACAGTGCGCTGTAGAAGATTGGGTCTAGTTTATTTACTTATATGTGATCCAAATGCATTTGCTGAGAACCTGTCAGTTTGTTCTTATTACAAATAATCAGAGAAGTCTAATAATCATAGAGGAATAAGCTTTCAAAAACTCTTTCAGCTATGTTTTCTAAGAATCTCTGCAACATTCTCTGCATTGGAAGTGTTTTTTTTCTCTGTAAACGAATGACTGTAAAACCTACAAAAAGACATTAATTGACATCCTGTTGCTCAAAGTTTTTCTATTAGTTTGCAGATTGCTGAGGGCTGCCTTTCTTCTGTTTGTGTTGCTGTTGCAGCATGTAATCACTAGAAAAGTATTCCTTGGAAATTTAGGGTCTTCAAAACACAGTGGGATTCACTGCCCCCAACCCCCACCCCAAGTTACTTCAGTGGTGGCAAAAATAACAATTGTCCCCTGGGAAATGAAGCTCATTGCTATGGTAACTAATGAAGGTTGCATCATTCTAGGGCACATTTTTAAAAGCCTGGATTTCGACATGGGTAGACGCCCCGTCTTATGTTATTCAGTAGCTTAGCAACCTGTGGTATACTGTTTGTTGCCACCCCCAACCTTCCCTTTTCTCTCAGAAAAGTGACCTATATAGATAACATTTTCTTGTAGGCACGTTTTCACTGTGAATTTGGCTCAGTTCTTAGGTATGCTTATGATGACCTTATTTTCTGGACCCAAATTCAGGGCACATTCTGTGTCTGAGAAGTAAAGAAGGCTTTTTCTTCTATCTCTTTGCTGACCCACTCTAAGGTATTTGCAGATGTATTTCTTTCTACACTTCTTAGCTGCCGATGTTATTCAGGGGTTTGTGTTTGTTGTTGGCCTTCTTTTATTCTTAGTTACTGAAGCTACTACTTACTACTTACATGCTAGTGACTTGCAAATCTTAATTTTCAGCCCAAGTCTCACTCCTAAATGCCAGATAGACAATTCACTCTGCAACAGCCCTAACTGGATTGTCCACAAATTCAGCATGCTCAAGATGGACTCAACACTGCCTTCCCCCAGAATCACTTATTGATGAATGGCACCCCCATTCACATGACACCCCACATCTGGTCGGCCCCCAAGCCCTGATGCTTCTACTTCCTGAATGCTCTAAAAATCTGTCCTTGTCTCTTTTAGGACATCCTCCTTTTTCATCTGGTTTACAGCCCACATCCTCTAAACCGGTTACATCAAGGTAACCAGGTGTTTTCCAGGCCTCCCTCAAACAAACAAAACCAGTTGTGGTTTTGTGACTGGTTCCTTATCTTTAGCCCTTATTTCTCACTACTCCTGCTCTTGCCTCCCCTGGCTGCAGGTGCTGCTCCTCTACCAGGAACATGCTCCCACTTCCTCTCCATTTTCCTCTGGCAGAAGCCTGTTCATCCTGTATTTCAGACTCTGTCATCTCTGAGAAGCTTTCTCTGACACTGCCTGATCCCCCAGCTCTGTAGTCAGATGCTCCCACATGCTCTATAACAGCATGGGTGTCTCCCTACCTTAGCTCTTACCATGCTGTATTGTAATGTTCTGTGACCTGTCTCCCCCAGTGCTCTGTGAGCTTCTTGACAACAGAGGTGGCACTTGCTTGTCTTTGTGGTTCCAGTGCATTTCATGTACTAGTACCTAGTAGGTGTTTAATAAATGTTTGTCAAGTAAATTAATGAATCAACAAGTCAATGAATGATTGTGTACAAGTGCACTTGTGGGGCAGTGGGGAGAGTTCCTACCTTCTAGATTTTGGCAGTCTTGGAAAACTGAAAGTTGTTCCAATCCCTGTTGTTCATTGTCTCCATTAATTTAAGCAGACCCCTAAAGATTGCTAGAATATAGAAAAAAGCATATATTTTTTCAGGATAGGGTGCGGGGGATAGACCTTGTGTGGCCATATACAGTCAGTCCTCCATATTTGAGCATTTACCCAAAGGAAATAAAGACTCTATAAAAGAGACATCTGCACTCAAATGTTTATAACAGCACAATTCACAATTGCAAAGATATGGAAACAGCCCAAGTACCCATCAATCCATGAATGGATTAATAAAATGTGGTATATGTATACCACGGAGTTCTACTTAGCCACAAAAAACAATGGTGATCTAGCACCTCCTATATTATCCTGGATAGAGATGGAGCCCATTCTCCTAAGTGAAGTATCACAAGAATGGAAAAACAAACACCCCATATACTCACCATCAAATTGGTATGAATTGATCAACACTTATGGAAGTAACATTCATTGGGTGTCAGGCAGGTGGGAGGGGGAGGAGGGGATGGGTATATTGACATCTACTGGGTGTGATGCGCACTGTCTGGGGGATGGACATGCTTGTAGCTCTGACTTGGGCGGTGCAAAGGCAATATATGTAACCGAAACATTTGTACCACTGTACTAGTCTGAAATAAAAAATAAATAAATTTTTTAAAAAAGCTTTTCATGTTACTTTTAAAATATAATTTTCAGAAAAATTAAAACTTACATCTAGGCTTTGTATAGTGGCATTTACATTTATTTAGGAAATTTGTAGCCACCCAAATTGTAGTTTTGACCTCTAGGACGCTATATGTTTTTTCCTTTTTAAACTGCTATTGTACCTCCAAGAGATAAGAGAACAAATATTTTTATATGTATTTGGCCCTTGAACAACACTGGGATTGGAGCTCTGACCCCCTGCTAGTCGAAAATTCATATGTAACTTTTGACTCCCCCAAAATTGAATTACTTATAGCCTACTGTTGACCAGATGACTTACCAGTAACAGTTAACATGTTTTGTATGTTATATGTATTATATACTGTATTTTTACAATACAGTAAACTAGAGGAAAGAAAATGTTACTAAGATAATCATAAGAAAGAGAATGTATATTTACTATTCATTAAATGGAAGTGGATCATCATAAAGGTCTTTATCCTCATTGTATTCACACTGAGTAGGCTGAGGAGGAGGAGGAGGGGTTGATTTTGGCTGTCTCTGGGGTAAAAATCCACATGTAAATGGACCTTGGTATTTCAAACTTGTGCTATTCAAGGGTCAACTGTACTTCTATTTTTAGATGTAAAAATATATCAAGTGCCCTTAATACAAGTTGGTATAAGGAAGGCAGTATATACAGTGAAGACAGCTCTATTTAATAGAGTATTGCAAGGATTAAATGTATATGTAAAGTGTTTTGAGGGCTATAATTTCTTTAAAAATGTGGATTACTATTAAAAACACAGATGATTTTTGTTTGCTGATCTTGTGCTTTGAAACTTTGCTTAACTTATTTGTTAGCTTTAGTAGTTGTGTGTGTGTGTGTGTTTTTAAGGATTCTCTTTATGTGGTAGAATCATGTCATCTGCAACTAGAGATAGTTTTACTTCTTTCTTTCCAATTTGGATGCCTTTTATTTCTTTTATTTGCCTAATTGCTCTGACTAGGACTTTCAATAATGCTTAATAGCAGGAGGAAAAGTGGGCATCTTTATTCCTGATTTTAGGGGAAAAGCTTTTACTCTTTATTGAGTGTGATGGTAGCTAAGAATTTTTCATGTATGTCCTTTATTAGGTTAAGGAAATTTCCTTCTATTTCTAATATGCTGAGTGCTTTTTTCATGAAAGATTATTGAATTTTGTCAAATGTATTTTCTGTGTCTATTGAGGGGATTGTGTGTGTGCACACATGTGTTTTTCTTCATTCTATTAATATGCTGTATTGCATTGATTGATTTTCTTATGTTGAACTACCCTTGCACTTTTAGATGAATCGCACTTGGTCATAGTGCATAATCGTTTTAATGTGCTGTTTAGTTTGCTAGTATTTTGTTGAAGAGTTTTGTATCTGTATTCATAAGAGGTTGAGTCTATAGTTTTTTTTTTGTGATACCTTTGTCTGGCTTTTATAGAATGTGTCATGAAGTATTCCCTCTTTTATTTTTTGGAAATTCGAATAGGATTGTTCTTAATTGTCCTTTAAGTATTTGGTTGACCTCATCAGTGAAGCCATCTGGTCCTGCACTTCTTTCTTAGGAAGTTTTTGATTACTGATTTGATTGTTACTGGTCTGTTGAGGTTATTTTTTCTTGAGTTGGTTTTGGTAGATTGCATGTTTCTAGGAATTTGTCCATTTAATTTAGATTATTTAAGTGGGTGGTATATAAGTATTCTCTTACAATCCTTTTTAATTTCTGTAAGCTAGGAAGGAATGTAATTTCTGATTTAAATTTATTGCATTTTCTCTATTTTTCTTAGTCAGTTTAGCTAAAGGTTTGTTACTTTTGTTGATTTTTTTCGAAGAACCAACTTTTGGTTTCATTGATTCTGGGTTTTCTGGTTTCCATTTGTGTTTTTCTGCTTGAATCTTTATAATTTCTTTTCTTCTGCTGACTTTGGGTTTTGTTTGCTCTTCTTTTCTTTTAGTTCCTTAAGGCGTAAAATTAGGTTGTTGATTTGTGATCTTTTTCAATATAGGCATTTACAGCTTCATTGATAGTTTCTGTCAACTTTTTTTTTCTGTGAATGGGCCACATTTTCCTGTTGCTTTGTATACTTTTCAAATTTCTGTCAAGAATTGGACATTTTGAATATTGTAATGTAATAACTCTGGAAATCAAATTTTCCTTCCACTTTAGAGATTGCTGTTCTTGTTGAATGTTATAGTCATCTACTTATTTATTTAGTGACTTTTCTAAACTATTCTTGCAAATACTATATTCCTTGTTGTTTGTGATCACTGAAGTCTCTGTTCTGTTATCTCTGAGGTCATCCAGTGATTTCCTTAAATGCTTGGATCCAGTAAGGAAAAAATTTCTGTTTCTTTAAATTACTTTGAAAGACACTGGGAAGCCCTTCACCCCCAGGGGGTTGAAACAATAGCCAGCCTCTGCTCCAGTCTCAGTGAACTATCAGACAAATCAAAACATACATCCCCAAATTGTGGAAGACAAGGTTCCCACTCTGACATCGGTAGGCCCTCTTGGAACATGAACCACAGTCTCCGTGACTACCTGCCGTGGGGCTGGGGCTGACAGTTCTTGCCACCTCAGTAGTTGATTTGGTGGATGGACTGATTCCTGGAGTGTCCTACTGTACCATCTACCATGATGCCACTCCTATATTGATTCTTACCGAGATAATATCTTGATATTACAATGTTACATTAGTATATATTGTAAAAAGAGCTTGCTTAAGAGAAGAGTGAACACTGATGTGTATATGAGTAATATATGTATAGAGTTACTTCTTACAAGTTATTTACCATTATATTTATCCACCTTAAAAATAAGGGTAGTTGATCAGAAAGACTGAATTATTCATGTGCACGTCATGGTGTCACCACATATCAATACAACTTGTGACTGAGCAGAGAAAATGGCATTCTTTATTGTGTCTGTGGTTGCTCTAGTCTTTTTTGTACTACTTATTCATAGGAGAACAAGTAATTAGCTGTTGGGCGGAGATATCCAATACAGGTTAAAACTTAGTCCAGTATGATGACTTAAATAGTCTCTTTAGGTAGTGTTAAACTCTCTCTGAGATAAAAATGCTCAGTCTCTCAGTTTGCTTTTTACCCTGGGATGGCTCATGGGTGTGGGGCGAGGTGCGTGGCCTGTCTCCTGGCAGTGGGAAACTATTTCCCTCTGTTTGATGTTCACTATTTCTTCTGGTCTCCGGGGTAATAACTTTTAACCTCTTTGTTGTGTTTGCCTTGCTGGCAAATGCTGATAATGTCATGGCTGGTGTAACTCGTGGTTGGGCCTTTCTGGTTGGTCAGAAGCTAGTGGTGCTCCCCAGATGGTCCAGTCTTTTTGGTCTCTGCCCTCTGAACTCTCCTGGGAGTCTGCCTTGTCTCTATCCAGCTGCTAGCCTGGAACTTCACGCACAGCCTTTGCTGAAGTATCGCCCTGTTCCATAGTAGGCCCCATGGCTGCCTCTCTAGCTCAGAAAATCTGAGTCTCAGAGCTTATTATTGCTTGAGCATGTTTGGGAAAACTGTACCTCAGGGTAATGGCTTGGTTTGCAAGACTATGAACTTACGATGTAATGCTCCTGTTCGTGTGAGATGCTGCATATTATTTTATTTCTTCTCTTTGTACTTTCTTCACTAGTAAAACCTAATAGTTCCCCAGGCGGATGAATGCCAGCAGACTAGGGCAAAGGTCAGATGCTTGGAAAGGCAAAATAAGAACAATGAAAATAATAATTTTTAAGCATTCTCATGATAGATACACATATATGAGGATATATTTAAAGAGTCATATGTAATTCTAAAGAAGCCTTAAATGTAAGGAATATAGGCTCTTTTGAGAGGTATCTGTTGTATGCATATATATGCGTATGTATTTTTTACATATAGCTAAGACGTATGTGTATATTTATTACATAGTTAAGATATACATATTTAATGTTAGGAGGTTTGTTTTCTTTGTATCTGTAGCAACATTTTCCCATGACTAAACAATGTGATTTCATGCACACATTTTCTTCTCTTGTAGGACAGTTCGTGTTTGGTTAAAGAGAGACAGTGGACAGTATTGGCCAAGCATATACCATGCAATGCCGTGTAAGTATCTGCATCTCTGTCTTGAAAAACCAGACATGTACCCTGACTCTCCTTCCTTCCCAGATTGCTTTCTCTGTTTTTTCTTCTCGAGTAGAGAAGACGAGGGTTGGCATTCTCATTATAATGGAAAGTACCATATTAAATCATTTTAGATTTTTCTAAGGCTTTCACTATGTAAAGTAAGAAAATTATTCTGGAATTGACTCTGTATTCACAGTCTCTGAATAAGATTAATGGAAGAAGGACTACAGCACATAGACTGTCTGATTACGGCAGTCTCCGTCTCTTTTCCAATTTTCTGTTTAACTATTTTATAGAGTGTGTCCTTAGACATTCAAATTTTGTCCAGTGATTACATTTGTGAAGTAAATTTATCCTTGCCTTATTGTTATATCATTTATTCCAATTCAAGGCATTCAGCATTCAGTTCTCAAAAGTATTTTCTTAGGATTGAAACATTCTAATTAGAAGTCAATCTCATTTCCCCAGGATCTTACCTAAGAAATATGTCCTTGCACTGATAAATAATAAATCTTCCAAATATGCTTTTAAAAAATAGATATGAGTGATTCTTAGACTGTTCCACCAAGAAGTTCCTGCATAGATAGAGAAGAGCTAGGTGAATTTCCCCTGAAACAGGAAATTTCTTTTTACTGTTTCATTTTTAAAATTCATGAAGTTTTAGACATCCTAGTTCATGTTTATTTTAGTGTAAAATGATTATTTAAATTCATTGTCAGTTGTATTAATCATCTCCCTTAGTCCCTTCCCATCAAATCTTAATTAAAATTAACACCCTTGAAAAATCTCCTAGGTTTGTTGTTTGGGCTAATTTACCCTCTGGCTTGCTGTAGTGTGTATCTCTTCCTTTGATATAAGTGTCGCGGTTTCAGAAGTACATGCCACTATATACAACCAAAATAAATGCATGCTAAATTGTAAATGTGTTCATGTTTATGCCTCAAGCATACTGTAATAATTCAAACAACAATTTTGCCTGTTTATGAACAAATGAATTATTAAGGACATGATGGTTTTCAGTGATCTTCAAATTATCTCTGAGGCTGCATGTCTTTAGATTTTTGTAGTAAATAGATGGTAACCATGAAGCTGAACAAAGTATTCTGCCTCTTTTTTGTGAAGAAACTTTTTGTAATTCTGAATACTATATTCTTCTTTTTCCTGTTTTGCTTCTGGGGGACACCGTTATATGCTATGGGCCCAAGATGAACTTTCTTTTTAAGCCATGACAGTAATGAGGGTTTAGGTAAATGGAAAGGAAAGGAATTCTCTGATTTTTTTCCCCTGATTTTGAGGTGATATAACCAGTCCTCTTGTCTGGCTTCTTTATCAAATTTGATACAGTGTCTAGCTGAAAGAGATGGGGAAGGGTTATAATCCAGCAATTTGAAGTTGGCCTCAGAGATCTATAGGACACACATACGTGTGTGTGTGTGTGTGTGTGTGTGTGTGTGTGTATATATATAAGTGTGTGTGTGTGTGTGTGTGTGTGTATACAGAACTGGGTGAAATGATGGGGACTTGGGGATAGCAAGCAAGAAATCTTCCTGAGATGAGCATTAATAGGAACTTCATGAAGGCACAGGATCCTAAGTGCTTGCTTACCCACCCCTTCCCCATATACACATACATACATATTTTGGTGCCATTCTCTAATGCTCTATTTGAATATCCCTGAGAATACAGAGAAGCCTCTAGTTGCACTTTTATCAGGAATGACTGAAGGTTGCTTGTAGCTCCTATATCTGGCATTGGTGCTCGATAAATACTTATTGAAGGATTCAGCTTGGTAATAAAGATGAGTTTCCCTGAGGACATTATCCTCTATTTTCCTTAGGACTGAACATGAACTTTGAGAGAGAGGACCTTCTAATTACTTACATGTTTTGCCTGAAGGGGGTACAAAAGGGATTACTTTGCTATTCAGAGTGTGGTCTGTGGACCAGTAGCTTCAGCATCACCTGAGAACTTAATAGAAATGCACTGTGAGGTTCCACCCTAGAGCCACTGAATCAGAATCTCCATTTTAATAAAATCTCTAGATGATTTGAATGTACAAAGTTTGAGAAGATTGTCTTGTGACATTATAGCCAACATGTTGATGATCTGTGTACATAATGTTTACATGAATGTGTGTAAAGCCTTATGCATATATAGGGCTGATTTGTAAATAAATACACATGTCAATCAAATATTTACTGCACACCTACTGTATACAGGCCGCTGACCTAGGTGCCAGAGATTTGCAGATGAACAAAGTACATATGGTCAAGATGATTTCTGTACTTTTCATTGTTGGGTGGTTCCAGTACTGTGTAGAGGTAAAAGAAAAAAGGCTACATTCATCACAGTTGGTCAGAAATTGGTTTTTATGTTCCTAAGACTCCTATGCATTCACATGATATAGTAACTGACCTCTGAGCAAGAATATAAGCTTTATTTAACCTCAAAGAGGCAGAATCATTGCATCAGGAAATAAGCTACATTTCAATCAGTTAGAGAACCTGAAATAGATTTGAGTTTCGTAGGGATTGTTTTGCAGTCCTTTCGATTGAAAGTTGTTTTGCTAAGAGGTTACTCAGTATGATCCTTAAATAACAGTTATGTGGCATTAGTTACAAAATAAGGGGAAAGTACAATATATCCGGAGGCTATAATATGGCTAGCACAAGGCAGATAGGACCATATTGTGTTTATATGAGTATATAATAAGTAGTATTCAAAATACAGAAGAAAAGAAAAAAATATTCTGCACATTTAAAATATGGCTTATTTCCTTATTTTGTCCATTTAAATATAGTGGTTAAATATGGCAGACAGAGCCTGCTTTTGTGGTGTTTACAGTGTGTTGGGGAAAGCAGACATTCAATGAGCACCGCCATGATGTGTGCTGAGTGTTCCGACATGGGAAGTAGGTATCACGGGCACTAGGTCACAGAGTATCCCTGAGGAAAGTTCATTTTAAACCTTGCTCTCTGTGGAGAATTTGAGGGTGACTGCTGACTTGTTTTGTAGATTCCTAGCTGATTTTTCTGGATGAATGAGAAATCAGAGCCTTTCCATATCAAATATTCTTTCAAAAAAGAATATCCTCTTGCTGTATCTCACATAGTAGCTGCTAAATGTGACAGTATCAACTTACAACCTACCCACCTGGGACACTGCCTGAGCTTATAAACCAGACAGGGATCTTCCTCAGGGTACAGAGTTGAAGTTTCAGTTGCAGCCATAAATGTGATTGTTTGTTCCAGGGTTCTAATAGATCCCATTTTAACTACCACATTTGTATCACACTGCAGAGAAAAAGCATGCGAATAACAAGGCGTTCCTATTTTCGTGGTTGAGTTATTTCAGATTTACTAACTAGGCCTGCTGTTCATGGGATCAGATGAAGGAGAGGTGGGGAGGAATCTCATGCAAGAGGTAGGGTGCCAGGTGTTGGAGATTTTTCTTACTCTTTGAGAGGATTGGGTGGCATGGCTGGACCTTTATTGCCCACCTCTCCCGTGGGTATGGAGAATCGGTAGATCAACATGGCTGCCAAACACGTGACTGGGAGGCTTGTGGGAACCAGAGCCTCAGGCCAGGGCTGTGGAAAAACTCTGTGGGTTCCATTGTTGCCAGGGCAGGAAAGTGGAATTTACTTTGGCTCCCAAGTATTTATGAATTTATCCCCAAAGCCAAACAGAAGACATTTTTTTTAAAAATAGTTACAAATAATTAGGCACACCTCACAGCAATAAAATGACCTATTTCATCATCTTCCCAGCTCTCTGCTTTGGCCTGGTGAGATGGCATTTGCCCGGTCGGAAGTTGTGGTTGGGCCCCTCAGTTTTCTCACAAGTATAGCCACCTCTCCATCTGCTCAGCCACCGCTTAAAGTATAGGAACTCAAGTCCTCACTGAAACACATTATTTTGAGCTGTCTGCTTCCCGGTTTTTATCAAAAGCATGGTTGAGAGAGAGGCTATTTGTGGTAGACAGCATGAAGGATATCAGTCTGATTATTTATCTAAATTTGGGTTTTCCCACTTTATGTTAGCCCTCTGCAGAAACGCCTTCATTCCTTGTGCCCTTTTCTTATACTGATGTGTATATTATATGAAATGCTTTATAGCTGTCTTTGGAGTAATTGTCTACCATAATACATAGTGCCCCTTTTATGAAAAACCATGAAGGGGCAATATTTTTCAGAGACGGGGGCTAGAAACCCTTTGCTTTCTTGAAGGCCGAGTCTACTGGTGTGGTCCAAATGGATTAATTATAGTCCCTTGAGAAGTGACAGCTTAGCTGAGAAGGGACATGGGGGGCAGGTGGAATAGGGGTGGAGGGAAGGGTTAGTCTCTTCCATTTACTTCAGTGGCTGCACAAATATAATTTTCTGTGTGTATCATGAAGCGAAAAAGATTGGGGGAAACAGCACGAAGGGCTTGGTACTTGGTCCTTATGGATAATGTGAAGCATGAAATTTACTAAGTTTCTCAACAAATCCTTAGTTTAATTTTCTTCCTGTTCTTATATATATATTTCCCCATAGTTGTAACTTTTTGTTTATTTCTATTTTTTGATTTTGTTGTATTTGCTTTTTAAGCCATTTCATACTTTTTGTGAAATGAAGTGGGAAATACGTTAAATAAATTATCATAGTTAAGATGAACGTTTGAACATAGTCTATTGTTTACGTTAAATTCACCCCCCCAAAAATGCATTGTTTCAAATTGGAGTATTCAAAATAGCTTGTAGGTTAGAACCTGTGCTTGGGGCATGGGGGGAAACTGGAATTTGATTTTCGTTTTGGCTGTCTATTTGCTGAGTCATTCTGGGCAAGTCCTTTACATTTTCTCTGCTTTGAAGCCTAACAGATAAACTGTTTTCTTTGTTTTCAAGTTTGCAAAAATATTCTGGTTATCAGATATGTCAAATAACTATTTGTAAAATACCTTCAGTTTCTTGGTGTTTAACAATATATACGATCATTACTGATGTTAACCCAGAATTATTAGGAACAATTGACTAATTTGTGAGTTTGTGGTAGGTTGGTTTCCTTTGCCCATTTATTGAGACTGTAGTCTTAAGGCAACAGGTAACTTGAAATTGGGGATTTGGAAAATTAAGTTGATTAATACGGTCATATGCTTTATATCTGGACTAGAAATGAGTTCTTTTGTATGTCAATTGCAAATGTTAGTTTTCCCTCTGATGAGGAAGACTTTAGATAACTTAAGACTGTAGAGGTGGTTTGTATACTTATCCCACCTCATCTGCTAGGTTTATTGGAGTTTTGGGGGAAAATTCAAGTGGCTAGATTAGTGCTAGAAAGGTATTTAAAATAATAAACTCAGAAGTTCTGTTTTTAGAAAGCAGTGATTGTTTTGGAGACTTAAACATCTTTAACTCAATTGAGAGTTTCTTGGCAGACTGGGAGATACGTGTATAATTGAGAACTGCTCACTCTGTTGTTTTAATTTATACCTTATTTCAAATAATTCCTGGGTTTCTAGTTGTGAAATGTATTGCTCCATTTGTTGGTTTCTTTTTGGTAGAGGTTATATTATATAACCATGTATAAACTTTTTTTTGTTAAAACAAAAATAAATAAAAACAACTTATTATTTTTGCTATTTACATTTTAAAAACCATAATGTAATATGATCTTTTACTTCTGTATTTACTAAGAAGAAAAGGTACCCAAGGAACTTTTGATTTTTAATGGAAATGAAGGAAAACATAGATTATCCAAATTGAATATACCAGATATTAATTAATCTAAATACAGCATTTATTTAGCGTACTCTTATTTGGTTTTCATCTGACAGGACATTTTAAAATTTACTGTAGTTAAATCACTTTACTGTAACTTAAAACTTGTCTGGGAGAAAAAGTAACCACTTCTAATTCACTGTAACTTTGCTGATATTACTCAGACTAGATTAAAAGAAAACAAAATGATTAATTTTAGTGGAGTGCATACACGTTTGATTTAAATGAAAAATGCTTTTTAGTGTTAAATAATCGAAGTCCTAAATATAGAAATGCTAATGAGGCATGGGTTGAGTATTATAAATCTATTATGATAAATAATATTCTATGACAAACAGGGCTGAGTGAAATAGTGTCCATGAATTAAATCTTTGCTTTGTAGGGGTGTATTGCTCATTGGAGGCTCCATTAAAGACCTTCTTATTGTGGAATTCTGACATTTAACTTCACCGGGATGCCTATAACACCTGAAGTTTTATTTGCAGAAGTATCACTGTTTATTTAGTTTTAAAGTTCCAACCAGAACCTCTCATGAAGATTAGTGCCTCCTGCCAAATAATGCCTTTAGCATTGTAAAGCACTGTGATTGAAATCCAAGCTTAACCTTCAGTGAAACTTGTATTTATTTGAGCAAAGTTCAACTGGTCAGCAAAGGACAGAAATAAATTAGTCATAAAATGAAAGAATTACTGGTATAATAGAAATTAGGAAACTTTCCCCCATATGGAAGTATTTTGAGACTGCCTCTTCTCAACTACATTTTTTTTAAATAAGCAAGGGCAATTTTTTTTTAAATACCAATTGTTGGATAAAAGTATCAGAAATGAAAATAGTCACTTTCTCTCTAATCCTTTTAATTATTGACTCTGTTGAGGTTGATGTTGGTCTTTTGAGTCCCCTTTGTCTAGAGCTCATATCTCTTGAACTTTCCCCCTTCAAATTATATGATCATTAATATAATCACCCATACTGGAGCTTCTCTTTATTTTAGTTTTCCCTGAACTTTAAGCTGAATAACTGCCTTAAATCACAAAGCCTTCATTTTACCCAACAATATTATGAAAGTGTTTAATTTTAAAGGTGAGACTTTGACAGACCATCAAGGTCTAAAGTCCTGATATAATATAAGAGAATAAGAGGTCCCATTGCCCATAGACTGCACAAATTTCTTTCCTAGTTTATTTGTGCTTTTCATTGCTTTCTAAAATTTTTCCAATACATTCTTTTGACTGTCATTAGTCTGAGACAAAAAAGGTAGATGGGAAATCTTATGCAGGTAGCATGGAAAATGAGTCCTACACTATTTTATTAAGAAACTGTGATCATTTTTTCCTTACATTTTAATAAAAATGTAGGGGAAAATATAGGAAACTAAACTATAACATCAATAAGACCAGTGTCAAGGCCTTGAGTTTTAGTTATATTGGGTGAGTATAGGAGCAGTCTCAGGCCAGCTACATATAGCATGACATATGTAAGAAGTCTTGGCAAACGCGGTTCACCCTACAAATCTTACTCTGTGTGGTTATTATTTCTCATGGGAAAAAGCAGTTAAAGGTGAGGGTTATAAATATATCTTCACATTTTGTATCATGCTGTATTTATTTCATCTGGAGTTCAAGGATGCAGTTTTGATAGAGGCAGTCAGCAGCTGTATTATAATTGTATAGTTCTGGTCAGACACTTCACTCACTCTTTGGAGAGAGCAATTTCAAGGTTGGGAGAAAAGAACAGTCTCCCAGCCAGTTCATCTCTAACTTGCATGTTTAGACAACAGACAGACCAATTATTTATTTATTGCCTTATAAATTATTAGTTTTACAGCATTTAAAGCAGAGTTCTTGTTTGTGAAGCATCCCAAATATTTGTAGCCATTTTTCGCCACCTAGCTACAAATGTTGTGCTTAAATCATATTTTGTTTGTCTCCCCCCATTCTTCCTACGAAAGGATTCCCTTTACCATTTAGTCATAATCACCTTTACTTTACTGTATCTCATTATCCTTCCCCAGACGGTTTTGCCCGTTTAGTAGTTGTCTTGCGGAAGGCTAGAAGACTGTTTTGTAGAGTTGCTTTTTGTTAATTTCTGCTAAGTTGAGGTTAGAAGGATCTTTGTGTCAATCTGTTTTTCCTTTGGTACCCTCACAAGGAAAGATATTTACTTTAACAACAAATCTGGACATCAATATTCTTTTGAATTCACTTTCTGACTCTTTGGCCCTGCCAGGGGCTATGGGTAACCAACCCAAGGCCTGTTCTTATGGGAGTGTCACAGTTGGGAAATAGTTTGAGAGCATCATAAGACTCACCTACCAAAAGCCTCCGTGTGTGTGCGCGCGCACACCCCCCCCCACACACACACAGGTTTGCCTAGTGTTCTCCCAGCATGCCTCTTCGAAGTGGTAGTAGTGCCTTTGGGGCATGTAGGAGCTAATGCTGTCTAACTCTGGCATTCCCCTATCTAGAACATCTTTGGTTGAGGCATATGAGTTCTGGAACAGCAGGATTTCTGTTAAAATTTCTTTTGTTTATGATCCTTTGTAGGAAAAGTCTTTTGCTTTTGAATTCTGGTGGTGTTTCTTCCTATATATAAAAGTGATTTGAATCAAGGAGGTGAAATCAAGTCTTACAGTTCCTATATACAGTTGGTTTCCCAATCTATAAATTCCTTGATGGCAGCAGTAATGCCTTATATATCATTGTAGCTCACTCCTGGAATGTAAGAAGCATTCTGAATTTTCGTTGAAAGAATAACAAGAAATATAGCAAATGGAGGGGACAAGGAATAAAGAAATAGCAATGTAGATTTAAGGGTAACCTATGCATGTAATAAGGCTTTTAAATCACATTCAAAGATCAGTGAGTTTTCTAACTATAGCGAAACCAGATAAGAACTTTGAAGGAAATCACATAGAAAATACTTTTTTAGATGGTCAGGCAAGACAGGCAGCTAAATGGTAAGATTGTTTCTGGCTAGTCTGTAGCCCCTTGGGACTGCAGTTGAGTTTTGTTTCATATGCTCCTGCTTACATCTTATAAATTGTTAGATATTTAAAATTAATTTTAATAGAAACAACAAAACAATAACATTAAAAACAATGTTATAGAAATAATCTTGTCACTTGAACACACGAACTATGCTTAGTGTTCCCATTTATAATGTACTTTTATGTGTGTATGTACTTTACATAGTTGTGATCGACGTGTTTTTTCTTTTGATTTGTTTCAGCTAACATGATAATTTTCCATGAAATCATTAGATTTTAATGTTATGGGATTATGAGACCTGGCATTTTAGCATTTGTATAGAAATTGTGTTGACATGGTTTATAGGCCAAGGGCAAGTAACACTGACTTCCTTAGGGCAGTGTGTTAAAAAATGTGATTGCTTTGTTCAGCAGTGTACTTTTGGGAATCCAGTTTTATTTTGTAGCTTACCAGAAAGAAGATAGTGTATTGTACTGGTGTAAGTTTTGGGGGAAAGTTCTTTTTTGTATGCTTTTATTTTCTGAATATATCATGATGGAAAATTAGAAAAAAGTTAAATACTTTATATAGTTTAGAAGATTTTTTTTTGTTGTTTTGTTCAAGGCCCTTTTATAGAGAATGAAAAAAATGTTACTAAGTGATGTGTTTTTGAAGTGGCTCTGTCAATAGAACTTGAAGTTCTTTTATAGTTTAAAGATAATATAAATTGGGTATTTGGAAACTAGACTGTGTGTTTGGTCTTTGAAACTTTTCTGACTTTTTTGTATGTGACCTTGGGTAAGACATGTAATAATAACTGAAAAGCAGAAATAAAAATATTTGATGCTGATTGTTATTATGATGATCTACAAGGCTGCTGTGAATATGCGGGGTTGGGGGAAGACATTTAAAAATTGTGCTGGACTTTTAGAACAACTGTTTTAGCATAGGGTACATTGTCAAAAGTCCTCCATTCTTAGGAGCAAGCATAGGTTAGACGAGAATGCAGGGGCCTGGAAGCAACTGTTTAGTAAGCACTTGGTGGCCACACGTGGCTTCTGGGCATGCTTCATTTACTTAAGCTCTGGTGTACTCAGCCAGTCAGTCTTGCAGAACAGGGAGTCCCAGTCCCGGACTGGGTGTGCTGACTCACCTGGTCTCTTTCCTACAATGTCTAGCCCTAATGATGAGTTGGTTCTTTTAGATTGAGACATATCTTCAGTCCTTTTCAATCAGCAGCCTCCAGCATACCTCCTGAATGCCAAAAGCAAAAAACTCCCTTTAGTTCACATGCCCCCAAATTGATTCTGAATCAAAAAATAGATTTCTATACTAGTGTGTGTTAAGTGTATGTATGTGGGTGAAGAGGCTGGGGGAATAACAAGATCTTTCTTTTGTTTTCCTAGTACAGAAAGGATAGGTTGTTTCTATTTAAGATAGAATCAGGGTGGAACAGAAAGAGTGGTAACAGAAAGATTACACAGCGCAAAATATTGTTAATCTAGTCAAGTAAAGTTAGGCTCAATACTGACAGCAAGCTGAGACCAAGCTCCTTGGAACTTGCCCAGTTTGAGATCAACTATCTTATTTGTTATATTCATTGAACAGATAAGTGAAAAACTAAGGGTTGGTTGTAAAATTACTGTTTTTATTTTTTGGTGTGTGGGAGTTAAATGAACTGTTTTTCAGGAAATAGTGGGGAAAAATAGTCCCACACTTTTAGCTAGTTAGGCACTCCTAAGTTGATGAGAATCATCGTTTTGTTAATTTCATCAACATGTTCATTTCTTTCAGCTCCATGTTCATGCATGTCTTTTAACCCGGAAACAAGAAGACTGTCCATAGGTCTAGACAATGGTACAATCTCAGTAAGTACACATAAATAAGATTTCCAGTTGAAATACTTCCCTTCCTGTGAAGTATGTATATTTATTGTGATGAGCATTATTGAGTAGTCTTTTCAAATTAACAGAATCATTTTCTTGCTAACTAAAGTGGAAATTGCAGTGCAGCGCATTATGGTAAGAGAGCTGTCTGTGTAAGGAGAGCTGTCTTCAGTGTCCACTTAAATGCTGACAAGATTCAGCTTGACCTGCCATGCACACAGTGGCTAGTTTAGGGGCATTGGGAAGCTAATCAGTGAACTGCGTGAATTTGCCTTTGTGAGAGCAAACTGCGATACTAGTGGCTTTAATCAGACAGTTAATCATGATGTAGACACCGGCAACAGAACAGGAAGAAAACACTTTATCTTACATCTGTATGTGTGATCTTGCTTTGAGACTTTGTGTTCTCTTCCTTCCCCTCTTCCTTCTGCTTCTTGTCTTCTTAGCTCCCTCTAGCATCTGAATAGAATTCTATAAATTTGTATGAATTTGTAAAGAAAGTACAGAATCTAGATTTAGTCTTTAGGGTAGATCCAAATGAATATTAGACCCTTTGATTATAGATCTTGAGCAAACTGAAATGATTACAAATTGGAATTTGAGTTTTATTTATCTACTTAATTTTTTTATGTATTTAGTTTCTACTAATGTATTAACTAGTAACAAGACTGATTTGCTAAATTCTCCATTTGGTAAATTATGTAGTATTGCTTTTAATCCTGGGCAAGCGAGATCCTGCTTTGGGACTGGTAAATTGGAAGGCTCTACTCTGATCACACTTCCCCCATAGGATGAAGAATCTGAGGGGCCAAGGGGATGTGACTAGCCTACACCCTCACTTTCTCCCACTCCATCCTATGCCTACCAGGACTCTGGAATTTCCTGCCTCCAAACAGCTCAGAGCCTGCTTCCAGAGTCTGAATGGGCCTTTTCCCTGGATCTGTCCTTAGTAGGACAAAACCAGTGAATATGCTTAGGCCTGAGAGATGGCAAAGGGGTAGCAGTTTGAGGTGTGCAAGGCCCCTCAAGGTGTCCACAGAACTGGAGAACAGGAAGAGAAGGGGTTGGGCTGGCCCTTCTACACCAAAAAGTGGACCCCCAAACCGGGGTCTGGCCTGAAGGCCAAGAAGGTTCTTGGCTTCATGCAGGAAGGAATTCAAGTGCAAGACTTAAGTTGGAAATGAAAGCAGCATTTATTAAAGAAACAAACAGCAAGTAGGCTACCCCAAAAACAGAGTATATTGTTGGTGAGCTCTACTTTTGGCTATCTCTTGATTGTATGTTAAATCAGGGGTGGATTATTCATAGGTTTTTCTGGGAAAAGGGTGGAGATTTCCAGGAATTGGCAGTTCCTCCTCTTTTTCTACCATATAAGGTAACTTCTGGGGGTTGTCATGGTGATTGTAAACTGCCATGGCACTGGTGGGAGTTTCTTTTAGTATGCTAATACATTATAAGTAGGGTATAATGAGCTACCAGGGCGAGCAGAGGTTATTCTTGTTACCATCTTGGCTCCTATTGGTCTTAACCAGTTTTCTTCACTGCATCTATTTTCCTAGTTTTGTCGGAGACCTTGGTTCGGATCTCACAACTTTTTAATGAGTTGGGCCTGCCAGTTTCCTCTTTCACTCCCATGTGTGCCCATTATGGTGTGGAAGTTAAAGGAGTCTAAGAATTCTAAATTTGAACCTGTACCTTCAGGTAGTTGAAGACCATATGTTATTTAATAGTTTAACTTGACTTGTAACTTTTAAATACTTAGACATGGAATATGGGCCTCCATTTGTAATCTTGCCTGGCCTTTACAAATGTTAGTGGGCCTGAAGTTTTCGGTTTGACTTTTAGTCAAAACATTTGTTTGGTGGCCTTTATGGAAATATTAGTAATATTGTTAAATATAACTCAGCCTATTGGCAAATATTTATGGAATTAAATCTAACCCATTTAGTAGATTTGTAAACTCTTCTTTAGGTAGACAGAAGAGAAGTTTATGATACAGATTGCTGTCTTCTTTGAGGAGAGCCATTTTAAAAAGGAGGCATGTCTGTGGAATAAATTTATTTTTAAAAGACAAAGGGAGATCATTGGATTATTCAGTGAAGTTCCAAAGTGTCCCTTACACAGGAAATCTGAAAAGGAGCTGAGCTCTATCTATTGCCCAGTAGTTCACAGACTAGTGTACGTAACACTCACTATCCATATGGGTGGTTCTTCACACTTTAGATATTAATGTGGGTAGTTAATAGGTGCTGATACATTTGGCTTTGAAGGCAAGAAAGGTGAGCAAAGTAAGGTATGGAGAATTCTAGCTATTTGTTGTATGTAAGAGGAGAAACCTTCTGAGGCATTATTCCTTTAGTAAATGAAACTGCCAAAAAAACCAGAACATCAATCAGGTACTGGAACTGTCTCTAGGTATGTCAGTACAGTGTCAAGATATCAAACCTTGTCTTACTCTGATCTTCTGAGAAAGATTGAGGACCCTGACTTGTGTGAAATAATTTCCTTGAAAGTTCCTCCTTTATGTTGCTGAGGAAGATGAATTGCACATTCTACCTATTCTCGTCTGAAGAATCATAAAGAGTGCTAAGTTAGAGGAAGATGCACTGAGGGGACAGCATGTTTAAGGTTCAGGATTCTCATTGATTACTACAGTAACAGGTTCTTTACTGAAAATACTTAGTCTCTGCTGTTGAATAATTTACTTTCTAGACATGAGAAATTGTAGTCCGAGACTATACATTTCTCTGGTTCCTGAATATAGCAAATAAATTTTGAGAAGGAACACTGGTTAACTTATTTTAAAACTAAGAAAGGATGAAATCAGAAAGTAAATCCTTATTTCACTCTATTTTACTGAATAAAAAGAACACATTGTATAAGATTTAAGAGACAGTTATACTTATGTAACTGAGTAATAAATTTGAGATGAAGTAGAGATAACAAATACAGACCATTCTTTCAAAAATTTGGCCACAAAGGGAATGAGAGAGAGGTTGAGTGCTGGAACAAGATCCGGCAGGAGACAAACAGTGAGGGTCAGAAAAATTTGGAAAATTTAGCTGTGGGAAGGGATTAGGACCCTCGAGATAGAAGGGAAAGAGAAACAGAAATGTCAATACGTTTTGAGATTTAGGAGAGGAATGCCTTTTGTTTTTTCCCGTGAAGTAGCAGGTGAGATCCCCTACTGAGAGAAGCTGAAGATGGAGTGAGAGTATATTTTCATCCCTCTACCTTTTGCTCTTCCTGAGCGGATAGCCCAGACTCATCTTCTGCCATCTTGGTCTACATAGTCCTAATTATCTTTCCAGCCTAGTTCAAATGTTACCATTTTATTTTATTTTTGGCAGTTGATTCCTGAGTCCTCCCAATTGGAATTATTCACACACAGTACTCAGTAGGGTTAGCTATATTGTGTTGCTTATTTAACTTTTGTTTTGTAAAATGTTTTTAAGCCTGTCTCTTCCATTAAAGTATTGGGTATTGAGGTCTTGGCCAGTCTTTTTTTTTTTTTTTTTTTCTTGAGACAGTGTCTCGCTCTGTTGCCTGGGCTAGAGTGCCCTGGCGTCAGCTTAGCTCACAGCAACCTCAAACTCCTGGGCTCAAGCAATCCTTCTGCCTCAGCCTCCCAAGTGGCTCGGACTATAGGCATGCGCCACCATGCCCGACTCATTTTTTTTTCTATATGTATCTTTAGTTGGCCAATTAATTTCTTTCTTTCTATTTATAGTAGAGACGGGGTCTCGCTCTTGCTCAGGCTGGTTTTGAACTCCTGACCTTGAGCGATCCGCCCGCCTCAGCCTCCCAGGGTGCTAGGATTACAGGAGTGAGCCACCGCGCCCGGCTGCTTTCAGTATTTTTATGATTACTTTCTTTCCTTTTATGCTCAAAAGATATTTCCCTTACAGGATATCAGAAGAATATTCCCATAGTTTTCTGTTTTATGGAACTATTGAAATTTAGGTATTTAATGTTTCCTGTTTTAATTACAGAATCAATATATTTATGTGAAATATTTAGAGCCTACAGATAAGGAGAACCATTATTAATATTTGAGCATATGTTTATCTAGATACTTTTATATGCAAGCTTAGGTTGAAATATATACATATATATACATTGTTTATATAATTTTTAGAAAAATATAATCAATTGAAACTTTTTTCCACTTAGTAATATACCATAAACAATTATTCATCATCCAGTGTCAACAAATACGTATAACATCAGTTTTTTTTGTTTTGTGTTTGAGACAGGGTCTCCCTCTATTGCCCAGGCTAGAGTGCAGTAGCTTTGTCATAGCTCACTGCAGCCTCCAATCCTGGGCTCAAGTGATCCTCTTGCCTTGGCCTCCCAAAGTGCTAGGATTATAGGCATGAGCCACTGTGCCTGACCTATAACATCAGTTTTAATGGATCTGTAGTATTCCATCATTTGCATACTCATCATTTATCTAACCAGTTCTCATACCTGTGGATATTCAGTTTTCAATTTATGAGCATTATAAAAAATGTGGGGATAACATGTGAGTCAACATAATATTAGTAAACCCTCACATTACACAACTGATTGCCAGACATTAGTCCAAGTGCTTTACAATTTTTAAGCCATTTTAACCTTTGCAAAACTGTATCAGGTAGGTATGATTACCTCAATTTCACAGAAGGGGAACTGAGGCACAAAGTGATTATTGAGCAAATAACAGGAAAGGTCAGAATTTGGATTGACGAGCTTATCACCAGTACTTTCCCTCCATATATTAGGAGTAGCCAGTCGTCTACACTAGGACACACATGTTAACATGGAGCCATGGTTCTCAAAGTCAAGTCCGGACGTGACCTGCACTTGGCTGGCCTTTGGGACTGCTGTTTGAGGACTTGTGCCTAAACCCAGGCAGAAACATGGATAAGTAAAAAACAACTGTCAAAATTGGGCACAACCAATTTATATCAGGGATAGGGGATGAAATTGGAAGGAAGTATTAAACAGAAGTGGATATTGTAAAATTGCATTTGTGATGCCTTAAAGCTCATTTTGTTAACACAATAAGCACACTTTTAAAAACACTGCTGTTAGTGAGCATACTAACAGCGTCCTGGTTTCTTTAGGTCTCTGAATTAAGACAACAGCTTCGCATCCGGGGCTTGCCCGTGTCAGGCACCAAAACGGCCCTCATGGACCGGCTCCGGCCTTTTCAGGACTGTTCTGGCAACCCGGTGCCGAACTTCGGGGACATAACGACTGTCACTTTCCCTGTCACCCCCAGCACGCTGCCCAATTACCAGTCCTCCCCCTCCACCAGCGCCTTGTCCAACGGCTTCTACCACTTCGGCAGCACCAGCTCCAGCCCCCCAATCTCGCCCGCCTCGTCCGACCTGTCGGTCGCCGGGTCCCTGCCGGACACCTTCAACGACGCCTCCCCCGCCTTCGGCCTGCACGCGTCCCCAGCCCACCTGTGCGCGGAGGAGACGCTGGCGAGCAGCCTGAACGGGGCCTCGGCGCCCTCCGAGCTGGACGCGCCGGACTCAGAGAAGGACAAGATGCTGGTGGAGAAGCAGAAAGTGATCAACGAGCTCACCTGGAAGCTGCAGCAGGAGCAGAGGCAAGTGGAGGAGCTGCGGATGCAGCTGCAGAAGCAGAAAAGGAACCACTGCCCGGAGCAGAAGCCGCTGCCCTTCCTGGCCACCCCCATCAAGCAGGAAGAGGCCGTCTCCAGCTGTCCCTTTGCATCCCAGCAAGTCTCTGTGAAACGACAGAACAGCAGCGCGGAGAGCCCGTCGCCGGCCTGTGGAGCTGCTCCTCTCCCGCCCCTGGGACACGCGCACTGCGCGGAGTCCTCAGGTCAAGCGGGGGTACTTTCTTCCACGTTTCTCAGCCCGCAGTGCTCCCCGCAGCACTCGCCACTCGGGGCGGTGAAGAGCCCGCAGCACATCAGTCTGCCCCCGTCGCCCAACAGCGCTTACTTCCTGCCCGCGCCCCCCGCTGGGGCTCCGGGAGAGGCGCACGGGGTCTCCTCGCCCGTCGGCAGCCAGGCGTGCCCCGCACAGGTAAGAGGCCCCGCACCGGGGCGGGCATCCCTCAGTCTGCTTGTGTAGGATGCTGGTTTCCAACCACCCACGAGCTGACGCTGGAACTTCCAAGGTGAAGGGCCGACCAAGAGCCCAGCGGCAACTCCCAGGCACTGGGATCCCTGAGCCTTCACAGTAGACCGAAGGCATCCTCCAAGACAGGGATTAGCAAACTTGCTCTGTGAAAGGCCAGATGGTAAATACATTTGGCTTTGCAGGTCTGTGCCACAGCTGCTCCGCTTTGCCCCTGTCTCAGGAAAGCAGCCACAGACATCTTGCAAATGAATGCACATGCCTGTGTTCCAATAAAACTTTATTTACAAAAACAAGAGGTGAGCAAGACTTGGCCTGTGGGCTATAGTTTGCGAACCGTTGCTCTCAGGACTCCTTGGTATCAAACTTTACCATAGGCCAACCAGTTCCTCAAGAGGGCCAAAGGGAAGTCACCAGATGTGTAATGATCTTCATAGTGCAAACATTCACTGAGCACCTACTCTGTGTCAGGCCCTGTTCTAGTCTCTGGGCATTCGTGCTGAACTAGCCAAACTCAAATCCCTATTCTCAAGGGAAAACAGTAAGCAAAATTTAAAAGTAAATTATATAATGTATTAGAAGATGGTACGTCTTATGGAGCAAAAGTGGGAAAGGAGATGTGAGGAGTTTGAAGTTTGCCACTTTAAATAGAAGGGCCCAGGACATTTGAGCAAAACTTTGAAAGAGGTAAAAGCAAGCACCTTGTGGATATTTGGGGTGAAGGCACCGAAGGCAAAGGAGGGACAGTAAGTGCAAAGGCCCTGGGGTTTGGAGCCTGTGGGGAATGTTCAGGGATCAGAAAGAAGGCCAGTGTGGCTAGAGCAGAATGAGAGGAGGGTCATAGGAGATGGCTTGGAAGAGTTACCGATTCAAAGACTAGACCAAGGTGATCAGCAAAGATTTTCCTTTTGCACATGAAGCTGAAGAATTACTAGGAAAGTCTATATAAGTCTATTTGAGAAAGAAAATTGCACCATCAAAAGGTTCTAAAATCTATATTAGAAAAGGAATAGGAAGAAAACTCACATTAATTAGATACCTGCCACATGTCAAGTATTAAGAGGCATGCGTATAAGTAATCTCATTAATTGTCACAACAACGCTATGACCTCCAATTTATTATTCTGTATTTGCCGTTGAGGAAAACAAGGCTCAGGGAGCTTAAACCAGTTGGCCAGGGTCACACAAACCAAGATCAGTTGATTCTAAAGTGCATGCCCCTTTCACGTGGAATTTCTCTCTGCTCTGAGGGTATGAGGAATGGCAAAAGGTAATGAGAATAAATTTTTACAAACCTACCAGAACAACACATTCCAGTGAACTCTGCCCACTCCCCAGGGGACACTGTGAGAGGAACTGGGGCTTAAATGGATTGTCATCATCATTAGCAAACATTTCTTGAGCACATACTGTCTGAGGCAACAAAGCTAAAAATCGTTCTTGAGACACAGCTCTGGACCATGACTTTCCATTCTATTGACATTGGTACTCCCAAGAACTGTGGTTTACAAAGATTGTTTGAAGACATTAAAACTTTCATGACAAAAAGATAAAGAACAATAGAGGATAACACGACTGATCTAAGCTTAGGACACTAAATGCTGCACAGAGTTGGTGAGGTAGGGAGCAGATGGATCACGAGGGCTAGAAAGGTCCAGGAAGCTTTTGCAAAGGGGTTGTTCTTGGTGGGAAGTGTGGCATTAAAAAGTAGAGCAGCAGGAAAGGACACTCCATGTGAACAAGGATGGGGAGGTAGAATGTACAGGGCCTGTTGTGGGAGGTGCGTGGTGGCAGCAGTAAAATTTAAACTGTAGAGAGTCTCGAATACTTCTCCAGGTTGGAAGTGCAGACCCTATGCTGTAGATATGTGGGAGCCACTGGAAGTCTTTGAGCAGTAGGTGATTCGTACAAAGCCAAGAGTTTTAGGCAAGTTCATTCGGTAATGGAATTTAGGAAGGCTTGCAAAGATAAGACACCAGGGGACACAGAGCAGGACTCAGAATTGTCAGCAAAGGCCCCACTCAAGTAAGCCGCTGCTGGCCATTTATTGTGTCACTTCTTCCTTTCTACAGAACTCAGGGGCACACGATGGCCATCCTCCAAGCTTCGCTTCCCATTCTTCCAGCCTCCGCCCACCTTTCCCTGGAGGCCAGGCGGACAGCAGTCATGGTGCCGGAGGCAACCCTTGTCCAAAAAGCCCAGGTGTACAGCAAAAGGTAGGCACCTGGAAAAAGGTTTAAACCTGGTATTGACTTTGTCTCTTCTCTCTTCTGTGGCCCCTCTCCTCCAAAATGAATGATGAGGTTCCCTTTAAAGGCAGAATTAAATTTCATTTTAGAGAGAAACAAGTCTACTCGAAAATGCATGGAAATGGATGTGCAAATATGAGTTAGGAGGCATCCCATGGAGTCATTGTCTGGGTTCATCCCAGAAATCATGATGACTAAAATGGCCATGGTATTTCTATGGCAGTTTCCATGAAGTTGCATTTTGGAATTGGGGTATATGGGAAAGTGATGTTGGAGAAGGAGGGAGGTATATGGATCCACAGCCAGGACTGGAGTGGTCCAGAAAGTTGGGGTCACAGTGCACTGTCTCTGTGGAAAGAGGAAGAGATGGCATTCATCAGCCATCCTTCCTGTGGAAGGAATCAGGCTGTACGGGATCCTGGCTATGGGGAGTTCCAAGGAGCAATGAAGAGGTGGCAGGAAGGAGACAAACAAAGACGGTCCTGACATATAAGCACCACATGCCCCAAGTCAGGAGGGACAGCGACCCTGAAGTGGGCCAGGCGCTCCACAGGAGAACACTCTCACAATAAACAAAGCTGGTTCATGAAGAGACCCAGCAACGCCTCCAGCCCTCTGCAAATATCACCAGTTTGGAATGAAATGGCCTGTGATATAGATTCCTCTGGAAATTCCTGAGTTGGTGACCTTCTTTGGATTGGACTCTTTTACCTATTTTCTTCTAACAGAAGAGTGGTGCATCTTGTGGGGGAAGATAGATCTGCCAGGTTCCCATTCTAAGATGCCACCAACAATAAACCCACAATGACATGCACTCTTGTTAAAATATGAAAGTTACTTTCTAAGCCCTGGATTCTTTATTTTTTGGTCTTAGATCAATTTTTCCAAAATTTAGCCTGTAGTTTAGTACCGTTTCTGACCATGAGTTCAATGCTTTTCTCTGTATTCTACCCACACAGATGGCTGGTTTACACTCTTCTGATAAGACAGGGCCAAAGTTTTCAATTCCATCCCCAACTTTTGCTAAGTCAAGTTCAACAGTTTCAGAGATAACACAGCCTCCCTCCTATGAAGATGCTGTAAAGCAGGTAACTGCGTGATTTGTTCTTTACAGAAGAATAGACTAAATGGACACTGTGTCATATTATTAAACTTCGTGCAGTTTGTAAATTCTGATATTAAGTGTGTCGGGAGTCTCCCCACCAGAATGAGCAAAGGACCTAGACACTAATTGTAGACAGGTGTTGCAGATATACAGAAGCTGTGGAAGGCAGAGAGAGAGGAGGTTCACGTGCCCAGCCTTGGTGGCCAGCTCTGCCCCCTGCCAGCTGCCATTGTCACTAAGGTTGGGCAAATACTCCACTTCTCTTATAAAATAAGGATGAGATTTAGTAGTAAGGAGTCTGAATAATCTAGTACTTACCACATTGTTTGGGCGCGTGATAGGTACTCAAAGATATGAGAGCAATTGTCAGGGCAGTACTTTCTAAGGCTCTTTCTAGCTGGAAAATTCAATGATCCTGGCAAAATGTTGGTGGTTGTTGAATCTGGGTAATGAATGCAGGGAGGTTCATTGTGTCTTCTACTTTCATTTGCATTTGGAAAGTTTCAAAATAGAAAAATAATTACTGATTTTATATTTCAAATGGTCTGAGCTTGGGTAAGGTATCAGAGAGCCCTTCCTGGGTGCTCAACCCAGAAAAAACGTCTACACCAGTTGCTGCAGGCTGGTATCCCACTGATCAAAGTCAGCCTGCAGTTAAGTGTCATTTGGCTTAAAGAGTCTTTTAAATATCAGAAGATGTTATGCAAAGTGGGCTTTCTCATTTCTGAAAAACTAGAGAATCTGGCAACCCGGGAGCCACATTTCCACCAGATGACAATTGCCTAAAGCAAAATGTCCCCTGCTACTTTGAGCCAGGGCTGTGCCCTGCTTTCTACCTCTCTTTCTTATTCTATATTTGCCTCATTTACATCCCCCACCAGATCCCATAGGTATCTTGTACCTTCTGGACTGGCAAACGACTCATTCTTTGATTAGTGCCCTCGTCCGTATTGATGATTGGCGCCTGTGTTATTGGGTCTGGGCTCACAGAGTTGTGAGACAGATATATGCCTTGTCCTCCCCATTCCCTTCCCCTGGTATCTGTAAACGTCAGCTGATCCATCACAGTTTCCAAAGAAAAGAAAAAGGCCAGGCATTGTGGACTTCCAGAAATAAGACTCTACTTAAATCAGATGAGCCAGAGAGGAGGGAGTCTACCCTACCAGTGTCTACAGGAGCCTCAAGCTATTGCAATGAGGAACCAACAAGATATGAGCCCTGTTCTTGGGCCAAACCCACAGCATCCAAACCAGAAATAGATTCAAGTCACTTCAAAATGAGAAAAAGGTATTTTCTGTGTATTAAGGTGTCCTGCTCCTGGGACGAAAACCTCTCAAACAACTGAGTTTACTCTGTAATACTCTGAGCTGGGAAGCATTCCGCCTTCTTTTCCTCTTCTCTTGTTGTAGTAGATTGTTTCATTCAGTAGTTTACCTGCCTAAAATCAATACTGAGATTTAACGAACCATCATTCAAAAATCCTTAGCCAGTACACCTATGTTCATAGCAGCATTATTCACTATAGCCAGAAAATGGAAATAGCCCAGATCCATTGACAGATCAATGGATAAACAAAATGTGGTCTATGCCTACAATGGAATATTATTCAGTCTTAGAAAGGAAGAAAGACACATGCAAGACATATGCTACAACACAGATGAACCTTGAGGACATTATGCTAAGTGAAGTAAGCCAGTAACAAAGCACAAATACCTTATGATTTCACCTATGTGAAGGATCTGGAATAGTCAAATTCATAGAGACAGAAAGAAGAATGGGGATTACCAGGGGCTGGGGGTGGAAAAACAGGGGTGAGAAGTTACTGTTTAATGGGCGGAGAGTTTTAATTCTGCAAAATGAGAATATTTCTGGAAATTGATGGTGGTGATGGTTGCACAACAATGTGAATTACTTAATGCCGCTTAACTATATACTTAAAAATGGTTAAGATAGGCCAGGCATAGTGGCTCACCCCTATAATCCTAACACTTTGGGGGGCCAAGGCAGGAGGATCATTTGAGGCCAGAAGTTCAAAACCATCCTGAGTAACAGTGAGACCCCATCTCTACAAAAAACAGAAAAATTAGCCGGGCATTGTGGCATGTGCCTGTAGTCCCAGCTACTTGGGAGGCTGAGGCAGGAGGGTCCCTTGAGCCCAGGAGTTTGAGGTTGCAGTGAGCTATGACGACGCCACTGCATACTAGCCAGAGTGAGACCCTGTCTCAAAGAAAAAAAAATGGTTAAGATAGTAAATTTTAAGTCATGTGTATTTTACCACAATTAAAAAAAAATAAACCTGAACTAAATCTAGTTCAAAAACCTGCAGCACTGCTTCTAATGATTTCCTACAGAAGTAAACACCTTCTAACTTCTCTGTTCTCCTTTGGTTAATTTATAATAGCAAATGACTCGGAGTCAGCAGATGGATGAACTCCTAGATGTCCTCATTGAAAGTGGAGGTAAGACTGCCTTGTGCCCCGTCCATCAGGACACTGTCTCTGTGCATACTCCAGGGAATGAGCTCTTAGGGCCAAGGTCAGGTCCATACTGTGAGTCAGATGTACCAGGTAGTCCACAGCTAGAATTATTTCCTCTGAGCCTCCTGTGCACTTTCGGAGCAGATAAAAGAAGGTGTAGTGGATGATTCCCCACTGCCTTTGTCCTAGGAACATTTCTTACCAATCATTTTAACAGTTTTCATTTTTCAGCCCAGTCCCTGTTTCCCTAAATATTTTCTCTTGCTATACCATTTCTTTCTACTGTTATCATCTCAATGTTCCTGTCTTCTTGATTATAAGAATAAGAACAAAGCAATAATTAAAGCTTTGTGCTACCTACTCAAAATGAAGTTCAATTAGTAATCTTTTGTGGGATAGTCCATTCAGGCTTAAATGTTATTCAAGCCAGCAATAAAAAATAATCAACACGTTCTTTTTGCCTCCTTTTAATTCATTCATTTATTTATTTAAAGAAACATTATGGAGTCTCTACCTAGAATTTGAAAACACGTAAATGAGTAAGATGACCTAAGAAGAATGTGTAGGTAGGAAGAAAAGAGCTCAGGGCTGAACTCTTAAGCAACAACATTTAAAGTTCCGGAGAAAGAGGCAGCAAAGGACTCTGGGAGGGGGTGGCAGGCACTGTGCTAGGCTAAATGCCGCACCTGGCAAAGGCCCCACCTCTCCGGAGTTCACGGTCTGGTAAGGGACATGGACAGCCAGCAGGTGAACATTTCCTCCATCGCCGAGGGACAGGGATGGGTACAGCTGTGTGTATGTGTATAAGTTTTGTGATGGAAACATGAGAGCGTTCACGTCAGATACCCTTGTTGTATTATTTTAATGATGTCTGTGGCAAGATCAGCAAAGAGTGAGGGTGCAGGAGGGCAGGATAGGAGATTCAAGAAAAGAAGGACAGTTATGAATGAACCATGAGTGAATCTTCTAGAGAAATGTGGTAGGATTGTTAGGCAGCCTTAAACGCCAGTTGCAGACTTGACATCTTGAATCTAAAGTGAAACCAGTTGGCTTCGTTGCATAACTTTCCTCTTGAAATGTTCTGCTGATCCAAGGCAGGCTTGGAGAAGGCAGATGGTGAGGTTCATCCAGGTGTGGGGCCGGGCTTTTGACAGGGGTGTGTGGTGAAAGGAGAGATGAGGGTATCTGTGAGAGTGTAACTGTGACGATGGCTCAGAGACTGTCGGCTGGACAAGGAAAGAGTCGGCGCTCGGAAGGGCCTGGTGGACAGTGATGAAATAGTAGAGGCAGTGGATTGGCCTGACTCTAAGTGGCTGAGGAGTGATTCTCATGAGTGTATTTAATAAATGACCTGGAGGGAGGGGACGGGATGAACAGATTTTGCTCAAAATTGAGCTTTCGGAGGGATGCAGGGCATGTGTGACAGGGTGGGAACAGATGCATCACTGGAGTTGCGGGGGAAGGGGAGACACCGGGAGGCCCTGGTGATTTCAAGGATGCTGAAGTTACAGAGAATGAGTGGAGTGGAAGTGGAGCCAAGCCGATGAACTGGGGAGCAGAGTTGCAGTGGATAAGGATGACCAGGAGGCTGGGGATGGGGACCCAAACCCCAGAACCGTGGTGGAGCTATGAGAAGTTGGGGGAGGAACAATCTGCATGTGGCCGTGGGCGGTTACCAATCACTGACCATCAGGCCCCCGCCAAGGGATTCTGGAGGATGCAGCGTCCTCGGGGAACAGCCAACAGCCAGGGCCCAACAGAGGGGAGAGATTGGTCATCACAGACCAGAATTCCCAGAACAAAAGGGTTTTGGGAGAGATGAGAGGGACGAACTGGTGGTGTATCATATACAGCAGTTTAGGGATGAGACTGGGCCATGAGCAATAACCAGGGAAGTGTCTAAGTGCAGCTCACTCATTCCAAAGACCCACACAGTGCAGCATGCGCAACTTGAAGTGATTTAACGATTCACACTGTGTTTCACTGACAGAAATGCCAGCGGATGCCAGAGAGGATCATTCGTGTCTGCAAAAAGTCCCAAAGATACCTGGGCCTTCCCGGAGCCCGACTGCCATCCTCCCCAAGCCCTCTGCTTCCTTCGAACAAGCATCTTCAGGAGGCCAGATGCCCTTTGACCACTATGCCACTGACAGCGATGAGCGCCTCGAAGTCTTACTAAATTCCCAGAGCCCTTTAGGAAAGGTGAGTGATGTCACCCTTCTGAAAATTGGGGGCGAGGAGCCTCCTTTTGACGGGATCATGGATGGGTTCTCCGGGAAGGCTGCGGAAGACTTCTTCAATGCACATGAGATCTTGCCAGGCCCCCTGTCCCCGATGCAGACACAGTTCTCACCCTCTTCTGTGGACAGCAGTGGGCTGCAGCTAAGCTTCACTGAGTCTCCTTGGGAAACCATGGAGTGGCTGGACCTCACGCCACCAAGTTCCACGCCCGGCTTTAGCTCCCTCACCACCAGCGGCCCCAGCATCTTTAACATTGATTTCCTGGATGTCACGGATCTCAATTTGAATTCCCCCGTGGACCTTCACTTACAGCAGTGGTAGAACACCCGACGCACAGCACTGAGGACGACCAGGAGGAATTCCATGGGGAAATGCATGCAACCGTAAATGCTTAAACTGTCCAAAAGAAGAAGGAATGAATTCAAGAGAAACAATGGAGGCTTCTGTGACAAGCCTCCGACATCAACAAGAACAAATAGGAGTCAATTTTTAAAATACATATCATGTAATATTTACCAGCGTTCAGTATCTGTTAATGATTTCAACAATGCAATCAAAAATTTGCTTTCCCAGATTAAGGCTAACAAAAAAAATTCTTTCACTGCCTTCTAAAATATCAGCATTTTTTGTAGCCCATCATTTTTCTCAGGCATTGTTGGGGCGTAAGCTTTTCCCACGAGTTTACTAGACATCCTGTGGGAAGAAATGTAGTCTTTTGAGCGTACAGGGAAGCCAGCCCCTCAAAGGTTACGGAAGACACACCGTGGTGGAGGCTGCAGCCCAGGTCTCCATTGCCTGTCTTTTAAGAGACGCCAGACCCAGCGTCAGTTAATGAGCTCTTGAGACAGAACCAAGGGACAGAATCAATCCATTCCCAGGGAGGCAAAGTCAACCCAGTAGCCCTCTGCCACAGAACTGCCCCACTGGAGCGGTTCCGATCCTGTAGCCAGGACTCTTTGTGGCCACTGATAACAACTAACCTGCCTTGAGTCCAGAGAACTCCACCCAGAACTTTCTTCTTTTTAAGCCAGTGGCCTGATCATTCCCACCATCTCTGTGCTGATAAGCACGTGTCATAGGTGAGGACCCTGAAGCAAGAAAAGCTCCTTCCCCTGAAGGAGATGCCTCAGCTTCTCCAGCACAGCCCCCTTTCATTCCAAAGACCACAGAGGCAGACAGAAAGACATCCACAGGCACAGGAAGCCACATCAGGGATCACTCAGACAGGACTAGAGAACAGTACCGTTTCACATACGCTGGCAAACATACCGTGGGTTACTGTAACACTTACAGAGGTCCAACTTCTTTTTTTGTTCTCTTATTATCAGTTTTTCTCCCACTCCACTTTTCTTTCAAGGTATCAATCCATTCCTACTCTTCTCTTGACAATCTCTTTTTCTGCCCCAACATTGGGAGGAGAGGACTTCTCAGTTCTCACAAGCTGCCATACTCCTGATAAAGCCATTTTTTCAAAATGTTAACAATCCAGGTTCTTCTGGAGAACTCATTCTCCACGTGCATAGTTTGCTGCAAAGGGAAGTTGTAAAAATTTCATTAGGAAGAAACTGGTGACTAGGTCCATCAGTCACAAATATCATTCTATCCTCATTTGATTGACAAGCAACCACCAGTGTGTGTTGCTCTGGGGAAATTGGAAATCATTATATTGTAAAGATAAACATGGAAGATATTTACAGGAGAGAGAGTATTTCAGAGTTTCTGAAAGAAAACACAATTGCACATTGAAAGTGATAGAAGGAAAAAGACAATGGTCCAATGTGCATTCCTTATTACCTCTCGTGCTTTGGCTGGGAGTTGGGAAAAACTCAAATTGCAGGACAGTTTCTGTCAGGCTCACTGTGGCTCCAATTCACCATTTTATAGTGTTGCATGCTGTAGAAAGGAGCTATTGCTATTATTTTGTTTTTTTATTTAAATCACTAAGGCACTGTTTTCTTCTTTTGTAAAAAAAATTGTTGTTCACTGTGCACTTATAGAGAAAATAATCAAAAACGTTGCGAGTTTAGAAGTTCTCTTTTTGATAAACCAAAGATTTAAAAGTCATTCCATTGTTAACTTGTAAAAATGTGTGAACACAGAGTGTTTTTGGTGACTGCTACTCTGAAAGCTGCCAAATCTTATTCGGTGGGGGTGGGGAATATACATACACACACGTGTATAAATATATACATATGTGTATATTAAATATGTGTATGTGTATACGTGCATACACGTGTGTGCACGTGTATCTTGAAAAGCAGTGTTACAGAGTTCGATACCAAAAGCCTTTAACCCTTAATCTGCTGTGAATGATACCTGGCCTTTCTCACTACGAGTTCCTGATTAATCAACCAGACTACACGTTGCCTCTCTGTGTATGACTAATGGCTCCAGCCGATGACTCACAGCCACTTGCTTACCACGAACAAGCTCGTCTTGGCAATGAATATGGATGTGAAAAGACAGAACAGCTTCACCATTAGTAGCTGGAAATGGTAACACAGTCTCTTGTAGAGGAGCATAAAAGGAACATGAAAACCATTTTACATTCCTTGATCTACATTGTGCTTCAAAAGATCCACATGGTAAATGTTTTATTTTGCTTTTATGTCAGTCATCAGATCCAGAAATCTAGAGGGGAAAATTACCAGTCTTTTCTTTGAAGATGAAGCTATGGGGAAGAAAATCTTATTAACACATTCCACACATTTGTTCATTCCTCAGATGTGGACGTTTTATTGGGGTCCTTGCTGGTCAGTACACTTTTCGGGTGTCATGTTTTGTGATTTGTGTGTTATTTTTTCCCCCCTTACTTCCTTTGGAAAACAAACTCTCGTGGTTTCCCTGCTCTGAGACCCTGGTCAGAATGCTAATTACTTTTTTCTTTGAGTATTTCTATCTGAGAGACTAGACCTAGTTTGGAGGCCTTTGTACTTTGCCAGATTGTGCCTTTTCACTGGGATCTTTTTAGGATATTCCCCAGGACTGACATCCACACGCACAGCAGACAAAAGATGGCATGGCTACTGTCTGCTGCTGCAAACCAGCACAGTTCAAAGAGCAGACTCTTGGACAACTGGCCTCGTCTTCCTCCTGCAGTCTCCACAAACCGTATTCACCCTGTCTCTTCTTAGCTCAGATGTGAGATTTGGAGGTGGGGGCAGGGAAACTGGAGATAATTGGGAGAAAATTGATAACGTTGGCTGCTCCCAGTGGATCGGATAATCCATGTTAATTCATCTGTCTCCTATCGGGGATTTTTATTTTAAATTCATTTAAACTCTTATTTATGTCCTCTTTCATGGTAACAAATCAGGCATGACTAAATGATGTACAGTGACTTGTGAAGATGTCCACATTCAAGTTTCTGAATGCTCTCAGAGCCTGAAGATGACCGCAGGCAGCATTCTTAAGACCCTTGGAGTCCCCACGGTGATGGGGACTTGCAGACATTGCAGTGATTCCTAATGTTGCCACAGTCCGGCAGACTCATACTTACCCAGGGGAGTCGGACAACGTATTCATGCAAGTGCTTTCACTAAAACAGCACTCATCAGTAGCAGCCGTACTTCTAACAATCAATATTGGGACAACACACATTCTATTATGGGGTTAGCGGGGATGGGGGCAGAGAGAGAGAGAGGAAGAGAGGAAGGGGTGGGAGGAAGAACAAAAGAGCCCAACTTCCTGATCTATGAACCTCTCAGTTCAGCTAAGATGTCACATTATAAAAAATGAATCACAAATTTTTAAATGAGAAGCCATTCTTAACAATACAACAATTGCACCAGTAAATAAAAAAACTGAGACAGCCTCCACCTGAATAGGCAAGGGTCCATGAACTGTCAGCCTTTTGCCTTCAAAAACATTTATTTCCAATCTGAAAAAAAAAAAAAGAATCAATAAAACCTATCCCAAACATTGGAGACAGTTTTTTTCAAATATTATTTATTTTAAATTCAATCAGCTCTGCTAGAAACAGATTCTGGTCTGGCTGAAACTCCCACATCAAACTCACTCATCCAGTGGATAATTATTTGATGACTACCATGGGCAAAGCACACAAACCCTCAGTTCTCCAATACGGAATTGATTCAGCCCAGATTGTTCAGATTTTGAATGACTGGGCACTTGTAGTTTCTATAAGCAAGAACACTGAGAAACTCCCAGTCCTCACATTGGAAACCATTTCGTTATAATAAAAGGGAGTCTTCATTTTTTTCAGAAGGGAGAGTGAAGGGCCCTTTTTAGCTAAGGCTCTCTCCTACACCAAGATTCCTCTCTCTTTCTGTGCCGTCAAACAGCAGCAGTCCATCCCCTGAAGATGTTTTAACATCTCCCACCATTTAAAACATCTGTGAGAGTTTGAAGATTGGTTTTGGTTGCCAGATACAGAAGCCCCTTGAAAACAAGGGGAGGGTGGAAGAAACATTATTTTTGGTCCAACCCCTATCCTCAATTATCAAACAAGCTCTCTAGACAAAAGGGACACTTCCTGGGGGGAAACAGGGTATCCATGGAGAGACCCCATCCCTTAAGAGAAAAGCTCCAAAGAGCAGGAAGGCAACCTGGCCTCCTCACAGCAGGAAGCCTGCAATTGCTGGTATACAGTTTGCTATCAGATATGAGAAAATTTGGAGTGAAAAGAATCTGGGGTCTTGGTTTTTCCATAAATCCAATATAAACCAGTTTCATCAGGTTTCATCAGGTAGATGATAATAATAGACATGCAGAGTCCAGGTCCTGGAACAAGATGGTCCTATAGTGCTGAGAGCTGGCCAGTTGTGTCAAGGAGCTGAGTTTGATTCTAGAGTCCATGTTTTCAGAGAAACCCTGGCTGAATTGAGACTGTCCATGGGGAAACGATTTCAAGACAGGAAGTATCTGGGAAGAATTTCATTATCATCTGCCAGGGACATTGTAATAGGGCTCATTGGATCCAATAACATGGAAGTTCCCTTCTGATGATAGAATGTGGTGATTTTCCCTATGGATTAAGACAAACAACCCCCTGAATGTCTCTGGTGCTTATTTTAACTCCCACCATGGACACTGGTAGCATATGTTTATTTTTAGAAATGGCTTAACAGCTCCTGAGTGTTTATGGGGAAAGGGAGTATGAAGATTGGGATCCTGGAAGCTATTTAATGTTTTCCAAGGGAACAGAACCCACACTGCCCCCAGAGTGCCTTTCCAATGGGCCTGCATGAGGACAGAGAGGCGGTGGGGGGGAGGGGCAATGCATTGCTGGGTGCTTAAAGTCCTCCCTCAGGGAAGCACAAAGGGGCAGTCTCCAAAGAACCAAAGAGCAGGCATGTGTTCCCTGCAGGCCCCTGTGTAGTAATGTTTTCATGTTGGTCTCCTTTGCTCAACTCTACATAACTAGAAAGAAATGTGGGTGACCGGGAAGGCAAGAAGCAATGGCTAAAATACCAAAGTTGGCATGTGTTCTTTTTTAAAAATAAATGCATATATTTTTAAATAAAATGTTTATTTTAAAAAGAAACCTTTTTCCTTGGCTGTCTGATGTACCCAGGCCCTGTGCTATGTGTCATTTATATGTATTATTTCCCTTTATTCTCACAAGGGTCCCACGCAGTGGTGCCATTATTATCCCTGTTTTTGCAAATGGAGAGAATCAGACTCAGAGAAGGTATGCAAAGTGCCTGAGGTTACACAACTGAAAAAGTGGCAGAGCCAAGAGTCAGACTGTGATTTGCCTCCTCTACACCCCCCAGCTTAAGCACTGCACATCTTATTTGCATTTGCTGTTACTAACGGTCATACTAATATAATGAGAACGTTTGCAAAACTGATTCTCAAGCTACTTATACGCCCATTGAAATACACACACACAGACACACACACACACACCCACACCCTTTAGTCAACCCAATGTTTTCATCAGTTTAGCAACTGAGCACATTGAATAATAATGTAGAATACATTGGACATCAAGATGGCCCGTAAGATATGTATAAACTCAGACTGTTTAAGACCTAGTTTTATCAGCTTTTCTCTCCTAATTTTATTCCTGCTTGTCATTATCTCATTGGTGAATACATAAACCATGTAGAGGACCTATGATATCATGAAAGAGTCCGGGAATGGGCATCCCAAGCCCTAGTGTAGCTGAGAACTGATTTTTCTCAGTACCACAGTTCTGTCTTTCCCTGCATCAAGCAGCTTTACTTCCTGGTGGGCTTTCTTCATGTAGAAGCAACAAGGTCACGGGTTGCCAGCAGCCCCAGGTGTGGCAATTCTAGCCACAAGAGAGTTTCTCATTCCTAGGAGTCATAGCAGAAATCTCACAGCTGGCTCTCCGTGGTCTGGGCAGGTCCCGACCATCCCTGAAGCCATCTCTGTGGCTGTGTGAAGGAGGAAACAATTCATTCCCAGCGCCTGGATCCCCCACTCAGCCCTGAGCTGTGGAGTGGGGTCATTTGCTTCTCATGGACTGATAAATGGAGAAGATGAGGTTTTCTAAGGGAAAATTGGGGTGCTCTTACCAAATGAGGAGATGGACACAGAAGTAGATTTCTACTACACAATCCCTGCTTTCAAGAAGTTTGCCATGTAGAGAGGAGACAAGTGCCCAGGGGATAATACACATGCTATGTGCCACCAGAAGGGCACTTACTAAAGTCTCGGGAGTGGAGGTGGGGGAAGGATGGTCAGGAAGAAATCCTCAGAGAAGGAGACCTCTAAGCCAAGATATTAATGACACAAAAGTTAGGCAGGCCAACAACGAAGGAAAAGAGCATTCCAGGCCAGAGAGACAGCGTGCACAAAGGCCTGAAGATAAAAGAGAATTTACCATGTTCAGGGAACGTGAGAAGTTCAGGATGCTAGAGAGTGGAGAGAAAGAATAGGGATGTTGAGGGTGGAAATGTAAGAAGAAAAGGGAAAAAGTTGGGAGCTATGTTAATGTGTTATTGCTGTCATAAGAAAGTACCACACACTGTGGGGCTTAAGCAACAGAAATTTATTGCCTCCCAGTTCTGGAGGCTAGAAGTTTGAAATCGAGGCAATGGCAGGGTTGGTTCCTTCTGAGGGCTGTGAGCTGCCCCAGGCCTCTCTTCTTGGCTTGCAGATGGCCTTCTTTGCATTCACATGGTGCTCTCCCTGCATCTTGCATCATCTTCCCCTCTGCATGTTTCTGTCTCTGTGTTCAAATTTCCCCTTTTTATAAGGACTCCAGTTATCTTGGATTAGGGTCCACCCTAATGACCTCATGTTAACTCGATTACTTTTGTAAAGACTCTGTCTCTAAGTAGGACCACACTCGGAGGTGCTGAAGGTTAGGACTTCATTGTATACATTTGGGGGGAACACAATTCAACCCATAAGAGCAGGCAAGCCTGGGCCAGACTACAAAGTCAAATACTCATGTACTGGATGTATTGAAGGATGTATTGAAGAGTATGGACTGATCTTTAAAACAGTGGGTATTGCTAAAGGGTTTTAAGGAAGAAAGTACTGTTAACAGTGTTCACGCTTTAGAAAGATGACTCCAGCTATGGTGTGGATTGGAGTGTCGAGGTCAAGGGAAGGGTAGCCCAGCACATTTTTGTAAATTCATTTCATAAATCACTGGTGTCCTCCTTATTCTACAGACATGAGAACTTAAAGAGAAATGATGAGTAACCCAACATACTGGATTCAGTATGCAAAGAATAATGGGGTTGGGGCAGCAAGAGTGAAGGTAGAACCTGTGGCAATAACCCTGCCAAGGGGCAGAGGGTGGTCTCTACTAAGAAAGTGGTGGAACAGAGGGATGAACAGAGGGTGGTCTCTACTAAGAAAGTGGTGGTGGGAACAGAGAGATGAAGGTAGGTGTGGAACACGTTAATAGAATGGAAAGGCAGGGACTTGATCACTGGGTGGGGATGGTGAAGAAGAGAGAGGCTTTGGATTTGGGGGAGGGAGAGTTGGATGCTGGGTGTATGTTAGTGCCGTTGACAGTAAAAGACTCAGGATGAGGTAAAGTTACTTGGCAGGAAAAATAATAAATTTGGTTTTTGAGTGTCTAGTGTCTATGGGACACTAAAGCCAAAAGTCTTCACTAGAGAGGTCTGGAGCTCAGAGTGCCTTTGCACGGAGACACAGATACGGAAGGAGACAGCACATTGGCATCAACTGAGACTGGAGGAAGAGCTATGACCTGCACAATGTGGAGTGAGAAGAAAAGAGGATCCTGAGGAATGTCAGCATTTAAGATACTGGCACAGGAGAATGAGAGGCAGTGGTTAGAAAACCAGAAGAGGGTAGTATTTCCATCACCAAGGCTGGAGAGAATTTCAGGGAAGATGGGGTCTTTAATCCTGTCTAATGCTACTGTGTTCCACTAAGATAAGGACTGAAAAGTGTTCATTTGATTGACTACTAAGGAGGTGGCTGGTAACCAAGCTGAGAGAAAGCGATGTGTTTGCAGTAGTGAGGCCAGGCAGGTATAGAGTGAGGAATTAAAAGGAGGTGAGGAAGTGGAGACAGTGAATCCAGGTGTGTCTTTCAGGAACTATGGCAATGTAGGAAGAAGACACACAAGGCCATAGTGGAGAGTTGAACATTAAAAGGATTCGTTTTCAAGAGGAGCTAACAATTAAATATGAGTTGATTTAAAAGCTAATGAGAGGCTGAGCGCAGTGGCTCACGCCTGTAATCCTAGCACTCTGGAAGGCCGTGGCGGGCAGATCGCTCGAGGTCAGGAGTTCAAGACCAGCCTGAGCAAGAGCGAGACCCTGTCTCCACTAAAAAAAAAAAAAATAGAAAGAAATTAATTGGTCAACTAAAATATATAGAAAAAATTAGCCGGGCATGGTGGCGCATGCCTGTAGTCCCAGCTAATCGGGAGGCTGAGGCAGGAGGATCCCCTGAGCCCAGGAGTTTGAGGTTGCTGTGAGCTAGGCTGACGCCACAGCACTCTAGCCCAGGCAACAAAGTGAGACTCTGTCTCAAAAAAACAAATAAATAAAAATAAAAGCTAATGAGAATTAGGTAGTATAAAAAAGAGAGAAGGTGGCAGAGAATGAGATCCAGGTCGGTTTGCTTTGGGGAAGAAGAGAACTGGCCGCTGTGGCAGGAGAGAAAAAGGAGGGTGGGTGGAGAAGCAGGTGTGGTGGGGGGTTCTCAGATGGTGGCTTCCATTTCATACTTGAAGCAAGATGAAGAGACAATGGTCATCTGGTGGGGGGAAGTTTTAATAAAAATGGAGAAAAGCAGGATTAAGAGCCATGGAGAAGAGGAGAGAGAATCGATGGGAAGATTTGGACGGATGCCTGGGAAGAGTTGGAAAACTTGGCTGGAGATCGTGCCCTCTGCACAATGGTAGGACTTTCCATTACCATCATTAGAAGCAGAGAAGCAGAGAGGGGAGTTAAGTCAAGTTGAGGATGCTGCAGGAATGGGTATAAAAGCAAGAAAACAGAACTGGGTAATTCAGGATATGATTGAAGAGGAAGTAAAATGGTGAACCATGGGATAAACACTATGTTATTGTATATGTAAGTGAAGATCGGTCTCAGAAAGTGGTGAAATCAAGAAACTAGAAGTGGACCAAGCATTGATGCAATACTACTAATAACGTAATTTTATTGTCATAATAACATGAATGACGACCCATGTTAGAGTTTAGTAGAGATAAGTAGCAGTTTCCCAGGAATGGCTCAAAGTGGAAGTCTTGTGCTCCACATGCCTTGATTAACAGGAAGTCCACTTTATCATCCCGAAACCCATATCACTCCCAAATATCAAGGAATGCCTTTGTGTCCACTGATGAAAGGAGAAACCACTGCTCTTATCTTTTGTAGTGGAACTGGAACGGAAATGTGTATTCTTTGATACTAGAGAATGGTACAACAATCAACTTAGAGGGGTTGTTTGAGATGGGCTGAGGTGCCTGTGAGCCTCTAGGCTAGAGAACTGGTGTCACAGTTGCAAAGAGGGAAGTTCAGGGACTTTCCACAAATTACTGCCACCAGCCTGACAGGCTTTTTAGAAGATGTGGTCTTACTCCCTGGGTGTCATGCTCAGGCAAGGAAATCCCCTATAAAGTGAGCCTGGACTCTCCTAGGGGAGAGCACCATTGTTCTTTGAGTGTGACATGACCCTCTAGAACAGAGTGTTAAATCCTGTGCTCTTGCTACTCTCCCAAGCGCAGGACAGGATGTGAGTCCTCCATGCTCCTGCTGTATGTCAAACTGGTAAGGAGATAATGCCCTCTGCACAATCACACACATGACCCAGTGGGGGTGACTATATAATATGTCATCTAGAGTGTGACACTTTTGTCCAGGACAAATGCTGAATCCCAAAGGAGGTCAAGACAATAAGCAAATCTAAGATTGTTCCAGGTAAACAAGGACTATGGTCACCCTAAATACATGCCACCTGGAGGACATGGAACCCCCATCCACAATCCTGTACCCCAATTGATCAGCTGAGCTGGTGCAGGGTCCATGCCACTGGTATTACTTCTTTCTAGCTTCAGGGTACTTTAAGTGGCAACCTTGCCCCTTGGCTGATACCCATTCTTCTTTAGATCCAACCCACTCTCCCCTGACCTGAAAGTTCTCTTTAACTTCTAATTTTAAGCCAAGGGCTTGGCCTCTTGGTCTCTTCCCTCCTCAAAGCCTCTGAGATCCATATACAGACTGATCCACCCTTCTTCAGCTTTCTCTATAACAAGAGATATTTGGAGAAGTAGCTAATACTGATCTGGGTTTGGGGGATGTCTGTCCTCAGAACAGTGACAGCCTATTTGCCTTACCTACACAAATCAAGAGAGGTCACTAAAGTGAGAACTCCCCATAATAATAAAAATATTATCCATAACAGACTACTGTAGTGCAGAAGACTCATCATCGGGCACCATCTTATGTTAGCTAATATATATTTGAGGTGTACTGTGTGGCTTGCATGGTTCCAAATAAGCAAATTCTACATATATTTTCTCATTTGACTCCCTAAACTCTGAGAGTTGGATTCTACTACAATCATCATTTCTTTTTGCTGGGGAAATTTCATTCAATGATTTTCTCAAGGGCACCAGTAAATGGTAGACGTCCAATTTGCCCCCAGTGTGCCTGATTCTGGCATGTGCTCTACTGGTGTGGCAGGAAGTAAGTAAGAATATTTTCTGGCCAGGATGCTACTCCAGAGTCACATGTTTGAATTTAAGATTCTGTAGAAGGAAGCTCAATATGAAGACCAAGGGGTTCTTTGTGGATAAGAAGCTGAAAGGAAGCACATGTCCAAATCATTGGGGTGGACAATGTGAGAGGCTGGCAGGCCAGCATGTTGGGTGGCCCAGCCATGTAGACATCAGCATAATACAAAATGACAGCAGGACATGGAGTGAAGAAGTAGGTCAAGCCAAGTTCAAAACATGCCAATGAGTGAGGGGAAATAACCAGGAAGTACGAAGATGACAATAGGAAGGAAGGAGGAAGAGTGGTAGAACCCCACGGCCCCACAGCAGAAGCCTCAAGTAAGCAGGAGCTCTTGCATGAAGATGGATTAATGATAGTGTAGACGTAAGGATGAGAGTATGGAGGGTTTCGTCAAATCCCAAGAAATGTGGGCAGAGGAAGACAGAGCAACCTGCACTTGAGAGTGCTGCAGAGAGATGCGATTCAGTAGCTGATGTTGCAGGAACATTGATTCATCCTTGGACAGAGAGGAAGTTTGGAAGGCAGCAGTGAGAGTTTGGACCAGTGGCGAGGGAGCACATACCAGTACGGAGATGAAAGCAGAGGAGATAAGGTCTGATCTGTTGGCACTTACAGCATGCAGGGACTAAGAACTCCAGAGATGTGAGCCATGGTGTTTTTACCTAGCCTCAGGGCTGCGGAAAGAATTCGTTCCAGCAACCTCTCAGTGGGTGACAGCGAAGGTGAAGCCTCTCAGAAAGAATTACCCACTGCCTGGATTGATTGCGTTTTGAGGGGAGTCCTTGTCCAGGTGTGCAGTCAATGGATGAGAGAGAGAGCAAGTACTTAGGGATGAGAGAGACCTCAGTTTGAATCCTATCACTACCACTTATACAATTTAAGACAAATTTTAAAAATTGTTCTAAGCCTCAATTTCCTTTCTGGAGAAATGGAGTGAATAATAGTACCTACCTCTCAAAGCTGTGGTACAAATTAAATGGGATAATATTTTCAAAGGACTCTGTCCATTTCCTGGCACATGGTAAATACTCAATAATGTTACCTCTTATCATTTGTGTTTGCAATAAAATGTGATAAGGACCACGGGAGAAGACACATAGGGTGATATTAGAGTATAGAGTTGGGAGTGGGGTAGGGAAGGTTTCCTAGACATTGAGTTTGGCACATCAAAGATGAAGAGGCACTAGTATTCCCACCAAAGGAATTCACACGTGTGAAGAACTACAGGCAAAGAGATAAGGGGCATTGCAAAAAGCTGGAAGGATTTCAGAGCAGTTGGAACAGAAGATGGTGGCATAGCCAGGGTTGGGGAAGGGAGGATTGGGAAGAGCTGCTACAACACCCAGACAGAAGACCAGAGTGGCAACCACTCAAGTGGAGGAAGATGGGCAGATTCAGCAGTATTCAGTAGGCAGTACCAGAAAAAAAAGGACTTAGAAAGTGGTAGAATAGAAGAGGTGGAGTAGGAAGAGAGAGAAAGGGAGGATTCAAGAGTAATTCTCGTCTATATTTACCTCTATACCCCTGCTTCTACCACAGCACCTGCCCAACGGTATAGCCTGCTAAAGATTTGCTCTTTATTTATCATACTCTCTTAAAATTATCTCTCTGACCTCTGCTTCTGTGTGTTGTTACATGAGATTTTGATGGTCAACCGACAGATGAATTCCCTCCCTCCCCTACTTCCTAGGTATTTTCACCTCTTGCCCCAGGCATCCACTCTGTCTCCACCACCAAATTCTTTGAGGGAAGGAAAGATGTCTAAGGTTAACATGCAAGCAAGGCACGGACAGTCCAAATGGAAAAGGCTCTGTGAGATCCAGGAAGACAGACAGACCTGAGCCAGCCTCTGAGGTCTGTTCAATCACCATAGGGGGATTTCTGGCCACCCAAGAGAGTGCATCTGCTGGAGTGTCTTAGACAGGTGCAAATAAGTTGCCTATCACCTAGAGTGACATGGAAGCTATAGAATTATCTCCTAGCACTTGTGAGAAGCATGAACTGAAGTTACATGAAAGAGAGAGAGACTCGCAAAAAAGTCTTATGGTCTGCAATGAAGGTGCACTCAACAGTGACCTCCACATACTAGCATCCAGAAATTGGATGGATCCAGGCTTCTGAGCAGATGATGGCAAAGAAGTATGATAACCCAGACCTGAAGCTCAACTGCCTCTCCACCACCCTCCAAAGTATACATGCGGCACACCCCTTGCCCCCAAGAAAACTGAGTACTAACCTAGGAAAAAGGAGATAAATCTCAAATGCCTAAAATTAAGTTTATTCTACTCCATAGAATGGGTCTCAAAATACAAAGTCCAGTTATAGCAAATACACTTGCGTTTGCAGGTTGAGATCTGAACCTACTACCCTTTCTCATTCCTAATGTCGTGTACTCGTGTTTTCTCTCTTGGGCTTGGCATATATTTCTTTGATTGTTTTTATCATAACAGTATGTTTATATTTATTAATAAATTTTATTTTTCTTATCCATATTCTTCTACTATTTTTATTATTTTATTCCTCTATATTTCTTGATATTGATTTGGTATTTTTCTGTTTTTTGAGCTTCTTGAGATAAAAGCTTAATTCATTCATTTTTTCCTGAATATAGAAAATATTTTATATGAATTTTCTTCTAAGTACAATTTTGAGATAAAAATATGGGTTATTACACAATGCTCACATAGTAATATATTCCTATATATTGTGTAATTACATTCTTGATTTCCTCTTTGATCTAAGAGATAACTTAGAAGACTGGTTTGTATGATAATATCCAAGTATTTAAGTGTTTGATAATTTACATATAAACACTAATTTTTCAAATATAATATGCAAACAGAAATGTGCATAAATCACCAGTGTAGAGCTAGATAAATTTTTCAAAATGAGTTCAATGTAACCGCTGCTTAAATAAAAAAATAGGACAATTTCTATTACCAGAACTGTAGACACTGTACCCTACTGTACCCTCTCCCATACCCCTAAGGTAAGCTCTATCCTGACATCTATTATCATTAATTTGTTCTGCTTGTTTTAAAACTTTATGCAAACAGAATCATATAGTGTGTACTTTTCTGAATCTGGCTTTTTTGGTCAGCCTTCTTTGTTAAATTCATCCATATTTTCATCCATTGTTAGGTGAAGCAGTAATAATTCATTTTCTTTGTTGTATAGTATTCCACTGTGTGACTATACCATCATTTATTTATCCGCTCTATCACTGATGGACATTTCAACTGTTTTTGATTTTTGACTATTACAAATACTGCCAATACATATATTCTAGCACATGCCTTTTATTGCAAATATGTATACATTTCTGTTGAACATGTGACATCGCTGGGTCATGAAGTATGCATACTGCCTAGTCTTAGCAGATGCTACAAAACAGTTCTCCAAAGTCCTTTTCAATGTTATGAGAAAAAAATTAATGAATTAAGCTTTTATCTCAAAAAGCAGGAAAGTACTTGTACTGATCTCCTTCTCACCAAAATGTACTAGAGTTCCACTTGCTCTACATCCTCACCAACACTGGTATAGCCAGTCTCTTTCAACTGTAGCCACTCTGTGGGTATGTGGTGGTATTTCATTATAATATCAATGGGCACATATTGGATGATTAACAAGGTTGAGTAACTTTTCATATGTTCTTTGGCCATTTGGAGAGACACTGTGGTAAAGTGCCTATTCAAGTCTCTTGTCCATATTTCCCCTTTTTTTTTTTTCCCTTTTTCCTTTTAATTTGTAGGATTCTTTATATTTCTAGAGTTGAGTTCTTTCACACTTGTATGTATTGCAAATAACTTCTCCCACTCTAAGGATTGCCTTTTCATTTTCTTAATGATATCCTCTGATAAACAAAAGTTCTTAATTGTTAACTAGTCTAATTTATCAATTTTCCTTTGAGATTTGAGTTTTTGGTATCATGTTTAAGAAATCATTGTTTACCATAAGGTCATGAGGAAATTTTTCTCTCTTGTTTTTTATTTTTATTTCTTTTGGAAAAAATAATTTTTTGAATAATATTTTCTTTTCAGAAAGGATGAATAGTTGATAAACCTTTCCAGTTACATGTCGAAAAATGACCTTTTTGTGTTCTTGTTTGTGAATATTAGGCCATACGTAGATTGTTTGAGTTATACTTGATTTGCAACGTATTTCTGCGGGAGCTTTGTAAATGTTGCTCCAAACGTTATTGGCATTGAGTGCCGCAGATGCAAAGCACAAGGCACATCAGCTTTTCTTTCCAGAGATAAACTTCTTTTTTCTGTATAGTACTTATGTGTACATTTGTATCTATCTTTGAAATTCAGAAGTTTAACCAAGATACTTCTTGGGTTTTTTTTTTTTCCACCTGCTGTAATATTTCCTAGCACTTTGTGAATAATTTAAATTTTGACTGGGGCCTTTCTTCAGCTCTGCAAAATGTTTTTCTAGTATTTTTGTGGTTATTTCTTCTTCATCATCTGGCCTGGAAATTCTATTACATATTTGAATGTTTTGAAAAAAAATTCCATGTCTCTTTTCCTTTTCCTCATCATTTCATTGCATTACCTACTTTTTCCCTCTGAATTTTGGGAGCATTCTTGCAGCCCGTCTTCTACTGCACTAATTCCATTTTGGGCAGTGCCAAATCTGCTGTTTCCTGCCTCTGTTGAGTTTCATTAGTTTGGAAGTCATGTGTTTTTTATTCAAGAAGTCTTTCTGGTTTAATGTAGCTCTTTCTCATGGCAACCAGACCCTGAAATATTAAAGCAACGTTCTCTCAGTTCTCACCAAGAATACAAATTAGAGTGAAAAAAAAAATACTTCCCTTACTTCCTGCATAACTTTTTCACTGGAAGCTATTTTCTCTGAATTCTCAGATTAGTCTCCTTGTTTTGTGGAGGTAACAGCCTGTAATGAAAGCACAGATATGTGAACTAGGAAAACCTGGGTCTGAGTCCAAGTTCTTACGCTTGAATGGCAATTCACCCTCTGAGCTTTGGTTTATTTGATGGGTATGATAAACTCTTTATCCCAGAGTTCTTCTAAAGAGTAGATAAGATAATGTATGCTAAAACACTCACAGGAGTACTTGGCCATGTGGTTTATTCCTATGTGCTTTGTCATTGTTACCGTGACATTGAGCTACTTAGTCTTTTTTTCTGTTTGTTCAGGCTCACACAGAGAGTACTGGTTAGTCCAGATTTGGTGGCTGAGATGGCCAGAAAGGCGATGTGTTAGAAACGGTGCAGATCTCAGCTTAATTTCCCCCACAGGGTTACCACACATAATAAATTCTGCCCGGCCAGGACTCCCTTCACTCAAAAATCACCTGTGTCATTTGATCATGAATGGGACCTTTCTCAAATTTCCATGAGTGACACAGAATTATTTTATTATATTTGATGAGTTATTTCAAATGTATATTGCAGGGATAAATGAGTCAAAAACTACTGGATTTGGATAACATTTTGGTACTAAAAGTTTAATGTAAAATTTACTATAAATAAAGGAAATTAACACATAAATGTTTTAGGTAAAAAAATGTAGTTGAATATTTCTATCCCCTTTGGGGATAGTAAGGCTTTCTAAGCATTAAAACTGAACGCAATAAATCATAAAGGAAAAGACTGTGGATTTGATCACATTAAAAATGTAAAATTCCTGGAAGATAAAAATCAGTGTTAGAGATGCTGAAAGGGAAAAGCTAAACTAGAGAAAACATTTGCCAGTAGATACAATAGCATGAGTATAATTAATATCACTAAAGAGATTTTAAAAAACAATAAGAAAATATGGAACCCACAACTAAAAAATGTGCTGAGGACACGAAGAATTAATAAACCAAAGAAGAGATACTAATGGCCATGAAATGTGGGAAAATGTTTAATGTGGTAGAAAAGTGTAAATTAAAACAGCACAATAATGCTATTTCTCATCTATTCATCTGGCAAGATTATTAAAAGTAATAATACTCAGGGTGTGGGGAGAATGGCACATTGGCACACTGGAGGTGGGCCTGCAAACCCTTTCCATTTTTTATCTACAAGATAATTTGGCAATACATATAGGAAGCTTAAAAACATGACACACTTCGATGTAGAAATCTAATTCTTTAATTTTGATCTTAAGTAAGTAAGCAAATGTACCAAGGTTTAACCATTAACATGTTGATCAGAGAGAGATTTAGAACAACAGAAGATAAGAAAGAACATATTGCCCTAACAACAGTCTGATCCTATTTTTGAAATACATTCATAAATTCACAGTGTTATCTTAGTCAGAATATGGGTGTTTTTCATTTTTTAAATGTATCTGAAATTTCCAAATTTTTACTCAATACTACTAAAATGTTTGCATGTTTACATACACTGTTAGATTTTATTTACTAATATTTATTAATAATTTTTATATCTATTCTTGTAATATTGGTTTGTTGTTTTCATGTTTGTGCTATCTTTATCAGGCTTGATAACAGGGTTAAGCCAATTTCATAAAATGAATTGGGATGCTTTCATTTTATTTCTGTGCTCTGGAACACTTTAAATAGCAGAAGAATTATCTGTTCCTTGAGGCTTTGAAAGAGCTCCCCATAAAACCATCTGGGCCTGACTACTTGTGGGAGTGCTATTCCTTGACAACTTTTCCAATTTCTTCAGGGCTCCTGGTTTACTCATGCTTCTCACCTATTTTTGAAACACCTGTAGCAATTTATAGTTTCCAAGCAAATAAAGAACTTCCTTTAACATAAGTAAACATAAAATTGCAAAGGTGAATTCTCTTATTATGTTTAATATTTTTGCATCTGTGATTAAATCTTGTTTTTCACTCTTAAAGTTGTATGTTTCAGTATTTCTTCTTTTTCCCTTTCTTTATAGCTGTTAATTTTTTCCATCTTTTAAAAATAACCTGAAATTAATTTATCAATTACTCTTTTAATTTATTCTGAGGTCTTCATTGGGCCTGCTGTGCAAGTGTTCATCTGGAGGCCAAGAAGAAAGACAGTCAGCCACCTGGGGAAAGTTCTTATGGTGGTGGCAGATGTTCTAGAAGGCAAGAGGAAAACGTACAAAGCCTCTTAATACATATCTTGGAAATGGCACACATCACTTCCACCCACATGCCACTGGCCAAAGCAGTCTCACAGTCAAGCCCACAGTTATTAGGTGGGGAAATACACTCTGCCCATGATGAGGACATGGCAACACTATAGATCAAGGGAGGGCTGAAAAATTGGAGTTGATAATGCAATCTGCCATGCCTGAAGATGGGAACATCTATCATCCTGTTTAAAAGATACCTTGGATTAATGGATATGCTTTAAGTGTAAGTTTGATACTTGCAGGTATAAAGGTGATTGGAATCTGAAAAGGATTCGTAATATTCTCCAGTTGTATTGTAGCACTGAATGTTGTTTTGACACATTAAATACCATAAGGCTTAGGCATATCTACACCAACAGCAATTTATTGAGCAAGTAGACCAGCCAATTCATTGATTCCCCAAAATTTATGGCTTAGAGATCTTGTACTATAAACCCCCACACATTGTAGGTAAGGAAAGAGTAGCCTGCAGAAGTCAAGTAAAATGACTGACCATGATTATATTAAATAGTAAGCTCACAAGCTCCTATTGTTTCCTTTCTTCTGCTGGATCCTACGAAGCCATGCATGATATAATGACATTTTGGTCAACAATGAACCACATAGGCGACAGTGGCCTCATAAGATTATTTTAATACCATATTTTTACCGTACCTTTTCTATGTTTAAATAGGTTTAGGTACACAAAAACTTACCATTGTATTGCAGTTGCTTCCAGCATTCAGTATGGTACTAAGTTGTACAAGCTGTGGCCTAGCTGTGTAATAGGCCTTACCATCTAGGTTTGTGCAAGTGCACACCATGATGTTAGAATGATGATGAAATTGCCTAATGATGCATTTTTCAGAATGTATGCCTCTCGTTAAGTGACACATGACTGCAGTCTGAATTCTGTTCTGTAGACCAGCGTTGTCCAGTAGAACTTTCTGTGTTGATGGAAATGTTCTATTTTACACTAATACGGCAGCCACTAACCACATGTGGTTAGTGGGCACTTGAAATGAGAAACTGAATGTTTTTTTTTTATAACCTAATTTAAAATTAAATTTAAATAAGCACATGTAGCTAGTGACTCTCATGTTGAGCAGGGCTAGTGATGCTCACACTCAGAATGAAGAAGCAAAAACCGTTCTGATTTGGGGGCTTCTAAGTGGAATATCGGATTTCTAAGGAAACATATCTCAGATAAATAGTACTGCAACATTGCTGAAGTGAGTATAAAAGGCTTATTTTGTTGGCCAAAGCAAGCTATGAGGCCAAAGTGAAGGTCAACAGGAGGAGGAAAGCATAATCCTCCCATAGGTCAAAGTTGGGTATATAAGAAATTTAATTTTCTTTTTCCCTTTCTCCTCCTCCTCCTCCTCCTCCTCCTGCTCGTCCTCCTTCCTTATCTCCTCTTCTACTTTTACAAATTAACTTAATTTTTATTTCAAGTCTATTCTTCTAGACAGCAAAAATTAAATTTCAGGCAATTCAGTCTTCTTCACTTCCCATCTTGGCCAATGCTGCCTCCTCCTCCTCCTCCTCCTCTTCCTCCTGCTCTTCCTCTTCAATCCCAACAGCTCTTTTAGATACATTTGCATATCCACAGACATACGCCGGATCACTGTGCATGGCTCCGGTGCAGGGAACTCCGGGACCTCCACAGGACTTGGTATAGGTGCTTTCGGCTCTCCAGGCAGACATCCTCCTGCTTCTGTGCCTTAAGAGGCAGAGGACCTCTGTGAGCTTGGCCACTGCTAGCCTGCACTCCAGAAGTGGTGCATAGTTCCTCCAGTGTGCTATCTGCTCCAAAGTGGTGCACAGTTCCTCCAAAGCTATCTGCTATATCTGTCTCCAGCCTGCCTACCCCCAACCTAAGTGTTGAGCATGGGAAAAGGCAAGAGGCAATTTCTCAGAGATATCCACTGTAGCAGTCAGCTTAGACTCAGTTATGTCATGGTAACAAACAATCCCCAAACCTCTGACTTATAACAGCAAAGGTACTTTTTCACTCTGCCGCAACTCTGTTCCACAGCAGCCCCTGACTGGTTCATTGCCCATATTATGGTAGAGTGAAAAAAGAAGAGGGCAGGATTCACGAAATGACTCTCAAAACTGCTGCAGTCAGAAGTGGCAGAAGTCAGTTCTGGGCATATTCATTGCCCAAAGAAAATCACGTGATCAGTTTTGACCTCTGGCCTTCTAGGTTCTTACATGTGGCCTTTCCAAATTTTACAGAACAAAGCATTTTATTAAAAGAGGTGCAGAAGAGAAAGATAAAGCTTTTCCTGCCTCCTGTGGTGCTTAAAAAAAGAAAAACCTTGAAATTAGAAGGCCGCAGGTTCACCACCCCTGGATTCTTTCCCATAGGGATTGACAATGAAATTTTGGGACATCAATAGAATCTACATATGCATCATCTACTTTTCCTCTCACTCTCCCCTGCTTTTTAGTCCCCATCACCATCTTTAATACCCCACAGCCAGTAGATTCTTTATCTGGAGTAGGCAGGATAGTATATTCCTTGTAATCTACTACTGATGACATAGACTTTGAAAGCTCCAAAGCCCATAGTCTTGAAACTTAAAACTCTTTTCTTTAAAAACTCTATTCTCTCACATGTGTTTCTGAAGCTCTTGTTTCTGCGCTATCATCCCTTCCCTGGGTAGGAAGCAGAAAATGTACCGGCTGCTGCCTAAGTGGAGAGGGAGTTCATAGAAGAACACGAAATATGTGGAGAAACCATCAGTTAATATAATATTATTGGGCCACACTCTGGAAGGGCAGTCTGTCTTTTGTGAGGAAGTAGGGATTTCCCTTTTGGAACTGAAACATCTTGGGATGGAAGGCAGCGGCTGGCACAGTATTAGAGTTGTCTACCAGAGTTCTTTAGGACTAATGCTATCCCACAGAACATTCTGAGAGGACAGGAAGGTTCTCTGTCTATGCTGTCCCTCTTGGCCACATGTGGCTCTTAAGTACTTAAAATGTGGCTTGGATGACTAACAAAATTTTGGTTTTGGGGTTCTTTATTTCAAAATATGAAGAGGTTACAAATGTTTTTGTTACATAGATCGCTTTTGTAACGCTTGAGTCAGGGCTATAAGTGTGTCTATCACCTGAATACTGTTCATTGCACCCGTTAGGTAAGTTTTTGCCCCTCTCTTCCACCCCCCTCCCAACCACTTGATTTCCAATGACTTTTACTTCCTTCTGTGCACATGTGTGCCCCTTGGTTAGTTCCAGTTTATTGCAGAGTACATGTGGTATTTGTTTTTTTTGTTCTTGAGATACTTCACTTACGATAATGGTCTCCAGTTCCATCCGAATTGCTGCACAAGGCATTAATTCATCCTTTTTATGGCTGAGTAGTACTCCATGGTATATATATACCACATGTTGTTAATCTACTCATGAATTGATGGGCATTTGTGTTGATTCCACATCTTTGCAATTGTGAATTGTGAGGCAGTAAACATTTGAGTGCAGCTATCTTTGATAAAGTGACTTCTTTTCCTTTGGGAAGATACCCAGTAGTGGGATTGTTGGATCAAATGGTAGGTCTACTTTTAGTTCTTTGAGAAATCTCCATACTATTTCCCATAAAAGTTGTACTAATTTGCAGTCCCACCAACAGTGTGTAAGTATTCCTTTCTCTCTGCATCCACGCCAGCATCTATTGTGTTTGGACTGGGAACTAAATTTTGAATTGCAATTAATTTAGGTTTGAAAGCCACATGTATCTAGGGGCTACAGTATTAGTGCAGTTCTAGAAGTTACCAGAGATAATAGTGTAGCTAAAAGTCATATAGTGACCTTAATGTCTCACTATTATTTATATATATAAAAATCATGCTGTGCCTTTTTTGAAAACCTCAAAATGGAAATAATTTCAGTTTGTATAAACATATTGGCATTACAGGTAGAACACAGTTGGTGAAAAGCAAATAATGCTTTCACTTATTAATTGGCTAGAGCTGCCTGACCTAATAAGCAGAGGCTAAATTTACAATTAATTAAAGATTTTATGTTCATTCAGCCAAGACATGCCTCAAACCATTTTTTGTTCAGCTGGCCAGCAAGATACTTGGAGCCATATTTAGGACATCTTGCAACTATAATCAACATATGCAAAATAGCCCATTTCAAAGAAGTTCTTTCATTTATCAGATTAGTAATTCTGTTGTACTAATAGGATTTTTCTCTATTATGCTAACTGTAATCATATTTGTAGTAAATGAATGTGGCAATGTACTACATGGAAATTTTTATGTAATTTGATTATTGGTAATTTAACAAATGGTTCTCTTTCTTTGCTATCAGGCAGTATATTTCTTTGTTAGAGATGAGGAAACTGAGGCTTAGAAAGGTTAAGCAATTTTGCTAAGGTTATATAATAAGTATATGGAATTATGACACAGGAATTCAGATGTCTTTGATCAAAAGCCCTTAACATTCCTTAATACCGCTATTACTTGATAGATAATGGTAAAACGTAACTACAATCACCTATCTTTTCCTAAACATAGAGACTGAAGAAAGCCATAACCCCTTCCAAGGAACTAACTGATGCCAATGGGATGCTGCTGCCTAGACACTGCAGGCCTGCCACAGCCAATGCCCCTTGGTGTCCTGGTGGTGGAAGGGAAAAGGGAATAGATAGGAGACTGGAATCTAGCCATGCAAGAAAGCTGTCCCAACCAGGCTGGGCCGGTAGACACAGTGTCACTACCTATATCGGCTTCTAGTTACCTACTGGGTTTGGTGAAAATTAAAGATCAGACTCCTGGGATGCAGGCTATGCCTGGTTCAAAATCTGCCATCAGGCCCTGTGCCCAAGCTTAACCTTGCACCTCCACATTAACTAGGTGACCTTACACAGTTTTACGAGCCAGGTACCTGCTAGCATAAATGTCCTCTTGTGAATTCAGAACAGTGATGCCTCACCTTCACTTAAAAGACAATGGAGACAGATGCTCACTTTCTTTATTTGCTGTTGTATTCTTGGTCCCACTTTGCCATTTTTAAAACAGGAAAACGTTTCCCTTACTAGAATGCCAACGCGCCAAAGCTACAGGCGACGCTGCCTTCTCCCACCCCCGCACCCCGCTGTCCTTGCAAACTTTGGACAGAGGAAAGGTGGGCACGGGGCGCAAAACTACAAGTCCCAGCATGCACGGCGCCCTTCGCACAGGCGCACTGGGACCACCTGGCTCGCCGGCCAGCCAGCCTGCGGCGATTCCCGGTCCCCGCGGCGGACTGGGGCTGGGGGCAGGCAACGCGCGCGGACCAGGCCGGCGCCGAGGGCGGCCTCGGATGGCTACGAGGGCGCCGCGGCGCGCGTGAGGGGGATGCGGCACGAGGCGGCGCGGTGGGAGGAGGAGTAGGCGGCGGCGCCCTCGGGAGGGAGCTGCGCGCGGGCCAGACGGCTCACGGAGGCTCCGCAGTGCCGCCGCCGTCGCCCGGGAGGCTCCGCGCGGGAGCCATGTAACCCTGGGGCGGGCTCCGGGCTGCTCCGTCCTTCCCCAGCTCCCGGGCTAGCGCGGCAGCCGGGCCACGATGAAGAAGCAGTTCAATCGCATGCGCCAGCTGGCCAACCAGACGGTGGGCAGGTAGGTCACCTGCGGGCCGCCGGGGGCCGGTGCGCGCCCGCGAGGCTGCATCCGCCGGGGCGCGCAGGTGATGGAGCCCGGTGGCCTCCCGTCCTCCTTCCCTCTCTCCCCGCCCGTCCCTCCCCCTGCCCCAGCTCCCTCCAGGCGCCGCTCGCCGGCGCGACCCCTCCTCTCTGAACTTCCCAGACCCGCGGGGCCCTTCTCGCTCGCTGCCTGCTGCTCCCGGGCTCCGCTTGCCCAGCGCGAAGTGTGACGCATCCTTTGCCTGCGTCCCCAGCTGCCCCTGCACCTCGTCCTCCCTGCTTTTCCCCGGGACTCCCTTCTCCTGGCCGCGTATCTTCCTGGAAACAGGTGTTTGCTCTGATTGTGCTAGAGGCAGCCGAGCCGCAGTCGGTCTCCGGAGATCCCTTCCCTCTCCTCCCCTGCGCCGAGTTCTGGGCTGCTCCCGGGTCCAGGGGAAATGCTGGGCCTGGTCGGCCTGCCCCTCCCGCCGTGTTTGTTTTCAGGGACTATGACTGTACGAGATTTTGGATCACTTTCCTGGCCGGGTTTTTTAAGGCGTTTGGTGGTGGGGAGAGGGTAGGGGGTGGGAGAAGAGGGAAGGCGCTGGTGGAATGGCGCTGCTCTCGGCTTGGTCTTAAGACTGATTTCAGGGGAGGGAGGGAGGGAGGCTGCAAAAAGGAGGCCCAACTCCTCTGGAATATGAGATAAGCGGAGGATCACAGCTAGGTAGAGGAGGGGGACAGAAGCCCCACAGTCAAGAAGAGCCAGGCCCCGGGGGAAGCTAGGAGACCCAGTTTGCTGTCATCACGATGAAAACGGGCTACATCTGGGCTAGTGTCTCCAGGAGTAGCTCTGCGGGGTGCCCACAGCTATTAAGGTTACATAAGGATCCTGGTGGGTCTCTACCAAAGCTAGACATTTTATGAACACAGGGTTGTTAGGTAGAGGGGATTTTTTTGTGGAACCCCTACTCCTGGGGAGGCATTTACGTTGCTACTGTGGCAAAGGAATTCAGGTGTGCAGTTCTAAAGCAATCCGGAAGCGAAGAACCCAGCCTTGGGTGCAATTCAAGTGCAAGCTCAACACATCGAGAGCTCTCCACTAGGTTTATCAAGAAACCAAATACCTTTCTTGGGTGGGAAGTGGAGCCTGAGCTGGCACCTGCTAGGTTGGGGGTGGGGACGTCCCTGGGGAATAGGGGACATCTAAACTCCCATCTAAGCATACTGCCCTAGTTACAGTGGGCATTTGAGGGCAGGGGATGCGGTGGCTTCTTATGCTTCCAGGGACTCCAGATGGTTTCCAAGTAACAATGTCTAAAATTGACTTGGATTCAGTTTTCCTTCCCAAACACATGCGCTTTAACATGAGGGGGAATTTATGAATAGCAGAGTCAGATTAGCCCAGATTTCTGGCATGGTATTGCCATAAATATAGCCTCACGTGGACTGCCTTTTGATATGTTGGATAGTGTTTTCCTGGTACTCGTTGTTTAGCGGATGACAGAAAGCTGACTGGTCTTTAATGTCTTGGCTTCTTTATCACCCTGCAGGTTGGCATCTGCCATCACATCAGACCAACCAAGTGATCAGGAGGCCCCTGACACTAGACTTGAGTTTCTGGTTTCTCTTGGTCTTCGGTGCTGGAATCTAAATGCGTGGGGGGTGTTTATGCCTCTTCCCTGGCCTCCCTGAAACACAGCACTTCTTTTTTTTTTTTTAAGACTTGTTTTAAAGGAGGAAGATTTTTGAGCTTCATCCATGGAGGGAATGAAAAAGGGTGAGGGAAAGCTGAGTTTCAGAAAAGTGGTCTTGCTTATTGAGAGAACGTTCTTAGAAGTTCAAGCAGCTGGTCACCAAGAGGTACTTTCCACTTGTTGCTTGGGACTCTGGTGGAGGTTGGTTGATGGATGAGTTCTGTTTCTTTCTCAGATGCTCTCCATTGTGTTGTGCATGAGTAAAGTGTGGGCCAGCCTGTATCTCTTTTGATCACATCCAGAGTGAACTTTTTAAAGCAAAAATCAGTTCATGTTATCTTGTTGCTTAAAAGCTTCCAGTGACATGTCATTGCACTTAGCATCTCAAATCTTGCCAGTGGCCTACAAGACCATACCTGATTTGGCTCCTCTGTGTCTCTCCATACTCCTGTTCCATGCTCTCCTCATTAACTGAGGAAAGTCCAGCCACATGGCCTTTCTTGCCCCAAACACACCAAGCTCATTTCCATGTCAGGGTTTTTGTTCTTGCTGTTTTCCCATTTTCCCTGCTTGGCTGAGGATGTGCTCCTCCCCAGTACCCCTTCCTATTGTTCCAGTCCCGGTGCTAAGGCCTTTGAGAGGCCCTCCCTCCCCCATCGGCTCCCCAACCCATCATCCTTTTCATTTTTGCACAGCACTCATCACTGCTCCAAATGCTCTTATTTTTTATTTTCTTGTCTGTCTGCCTCCAATAGAATGTATTGATTGCTATTGTATCCCCAGTGTATATAATGCAATGCCTTGTAGATAATTGATGCTCAATTGATGTTTGTTGCCAAGAGTAAAACAGTTTACTTAAGGGTCCATGAGGATAAATGAAAGGAGCAGCATCTCCTTTATCTTACGTGTATTGGAGTAAAAGGGCCAGAATTTGCTTCTTAACGTCTTAAATCATTAAAGCGCATAGGATTGGAAGTTTGGGCTTTTAGGTATGCAATTATAAAGCACTTTCTTGATTCTTACTCTTGTGTGTTTCTGAAATGGGGACTTCTGTCTGTGGGAGGACTAAGAGATGAACTTGAGAGTTGCTCTTCCTCGTTGCTAGCCTTCCTAAGTTGTAGGTCCTAGAGCTCTTCTGCATATAAACTGCTAGGGAACTGCTCCAGTGGTTTAACAGTGTAGGAATTGCCCTACTTAAACATACCCTGTTGGGTTCCTAGTATTTTCTCTTGAAGTGCTCCTATCAGAGACTCTGAAAAAAGCTGATAAAACCCATTGTATTTAACTGTGAAAAGTTTCTTCTCCTTAGTCTACTTGCCCGGTATTTGCACATGTTCCTTCTGCTTTGAACTTTCCCGTTTATCCTTTCACCTCAGTCCTCCTTTAGGAAATGCTTGCTGGCCACCATGTGCCTAGTGGTTAGAAGTTCGGGCTTTCCAATGAGGCAGATTGGGTTTGTTGCTCACTGACTATGGAATCTTGAGCTTAGCTCTCTGCATATTAGTTTTTTTCTCTGCAAAATGCGAATAATAAGGATTACACTGTGGTAATGTAGTTATTATGGTAATGATAACATGAGATTACCTCTGCAAAGTGCCTAACAGTGCACAGCACTAGGAAATGCATGATAAATTGTAGCTGCAAGTATCTTTGGGCAATGTTATGACTATTATTGGATTATATTCACTATGGCATGGGTACATGCACTTATTCATTCAGTAAATACTTATTAGATGCCTACTGTGTGTCAAGCACTGCTCTGGTTTAGGGAATATTACAGTACAAGCAAAATTCCTGTTCTCTTGGAACCTGCTTTCTAAAGGCGTGCTATGGTCATAGTGGTTAGATTGTATTGTAACTTTTATCTTTTCTCATTTAACTTCCCCACTAGACTTTAAACTCCTTGGGGGCAGAGACAACTGTCCTAATGTTGCCCTATGTAGTAGGTTCTCTCAAATTCTTTGGCACCAGAATGAATAATTGAACCAAAGATCCATGTGTTATAGATAAAGGAGTCTTATGAAGTAGTTCTAATATGGAGAAAGCTCCTGACACAATGTTTCTTTAATTTTGTGATGGGAATGGTGTTCAGAGGAGTGAGGAACAGCTGTACTGCTGGGCTTTGGAGGATAGAGCAAGATTTAAGCAAGAATTTAGTGCATACTTGATCTATGGCACTATTTTTTACCTTCAAGAGAGTTTAGTAGTTGCTCGGGTAAGAAGCATCCGGAAAGACGTAGAATATTTTTCTTGGAAGTGACATTTGGTTTATGTTGGGTGAAACAAAGCCCTGAGCTGAAATTTAGCGCCCAAGAGACCCACTAAGAGAAAGAGAAAATAGAAGAAGTAAAATTGGCACCTTGATCTGGTGAGGAGGACTTTCTTTTGAGTCTATACCATGGGGGTCACAGTAGCCCCCACCTCAGAGGGCTGTCACAAGGTTGAAGGGAGCCTGTCTGCCGCCACCTCCCCACCTGGAGTGCTCAACAAATGGTTGAGGGTGTTCACTGTCGTTTTCCTTTTCTGCTTGCGCATTCAATCTTTCAGAAACCATTAGCCTCCCAAACAGAAAGAGCATCGTAGATACTGACAGCCACTGCCCAGTGCTGGTCCAAGTGGGGTCTGTGCTCTTGTATAAAATGGGTGATGTTCAAGGTGTCTGTGAGTAGCCAAGTTGCTGTAGGCCTGTGGGAGGGATGCAGCTGGTTGGCCTGGGTTGGATTGCATGGTTTTAGAGGAGTTAGGAGGTAAAGACAAACTTTTGTCTCCAGAGCGCTGGTTTTCATTCCTGGACTGCCCAGCCTGCAACACTGGGCAGGCTTGGTTTCTGGTGCACAGCTTTGCCGAGTGTCACTGCTGCCGTGCAGCTCTCAGAATTCAGCTGCAGAGGTCCGGGCATCGGCCTGTGGTGGTGAGCTAGGTGCTGAGGCCATGGCAGCCTCTAGAAGCACTGGCACTGCAGATATTTCTGCTCAGGCCAAAGCAGCCAAAGCCGGTGAGGATGTTTTCCTTGAAGGTTTCTCTGAGATACTGCCATGCCCTTTAGCAGGCCTTCGAAGAGCCATGACCCAATCAGTAGGACGTGAGGGAAAAGTCAAAACCAATTCCAAATTAGTCATTGGGCTGCTTTGTTCCCCCCTGCTATTTCCCTGACTGTGGTTTGGACCTGTCAGACCAACACAGGCCCTGCTTAGGCTTCCTGTTAGTCCAGCAGGGCTGGCCAGACCCAAATCTGTACCCCAAGGAGCACTGTGTACATCGATTAGGTCTCAGAGCAAAGTTCTTTATTAGAGTTTTGTGGCAGCCCAGGCCTTACTGCTTGCTATGTAGCGTAGACATGAGAGATAACAAACAGATCGTACTGACTCACTGATAACCGGGCTAGCAAATCTAGAGGGAATATTTTTTGCTGTTGTCTTCTAAGATCCTTACTGTGCAGATCTGCCAGGTTTCACCTGCTGGGCTGCTCTCAGCAGTCAGCCTGAGGCTGCCTGGGTCTCCTGCAGAATTCTGTTATCCCAGACCTGCAAGTCATTGTGAGGGAGCCATTCTCTTAAATAGCAATTAATCATTTCTCCTCCCATTTGGCTTACACCAAAGAAATTTGTCAGTGATTTTTTTTTTTTAGGATGGAGGATAAGGACCATTTTTTTTTCCTGTGGAAAAAGTAAATCAGTAGCCATGTCAATATCCCAGTAATTTAAGGTTGTTCCTTTTAGATGGGCTCCATGAGCATCCCTTTTATTAATAATCAAGAGCAGGTTATTTCAAATGCTATTTAATAAGGAGAGAAAATAATAAAATTATGCTTCAGCTCTGTCTTGAGGTAGTTGTCAGGCAGAGAGAAGGGTAGGGAGAGAGTGGGAGAATCCAGGCTGTCCCCTGGGGCACGGGGCACTGAGCTGGGACCTGGAGCCCCCACTGCCTTTGGGAAGTTCATGGCTGTCTAGAAACTTAAAACTCTCCTTCTGTCCAGGAAGCAGATGTTTTTGCTTTCATTTTCCAACTTGAGAGCTTATTTTTAGAATAAATGTTTATTTTCCCACAGAATTCAATTTACTTTTTTTAAACTTTCTTTTTGGTTATATAAGTAATATTTTAATATATACTATTTAATGTTTAGTATTTAGACATAAAATTATTTTTTTTTATTTCAGCATATTATGGGGGTACAAATGTTAAGGTTACGTACATTGCCTTGCCCCCCTCCTCCCTCCAGTCAGAGCCTCAAGCCTGACCATCCCCCAGATGGTACACATCGCACTCATTATGTATGTATATACCCATCCCCTCCTCCCCCCTCTCGTCTGCCCGACACCCGATAAATGTTGTTCCTATATGTCCACTTCGGT
>CAUYRT010069213.1:0-135201 GCA_963574885.1 Lepilemur ruficaudatus | reverse complement strand
TTTAGTTGGCCAATTAATTTCTTTCTATTTATAGTAGAGACGGGGTCTCACTCTTGCTCAGGCTGGTTTCGAACTCCTGACCTTGAGTGATCCGCCCGCCTCGGCCTCCCAGAGTGCTAGGATTACAGGCGTGAGCCACCGCGCCTGGCCAAAGATGTATGTTTTTCACACCATGATTTTCTAGAAAAATCAATATGAATCTCACATTACTGATTTAATATCATCTTTTTGGGGGGAGGGAAGGCCACACTGAGTGTACCTTACAACTATGGGTATACTTTGAATTAAGGAAATACGGTAAAGGATTTTGCCCAAAGTCAAAAAAAGTGGCAGAACTGGGCTAAAAAAAATTCTGTCAACTTGTTAGTATATATAAACAGGAATATAGTGACCTATCTGATTCCTCATTCACAAATTTACTATGTAGGATCTACCTTTACTAGGCTCTTCTTCAAACACAGAGCCACACAAAGCACTTTTTCTGCCTGCAAGAAGTATATAATCAAATACAGATGCCTACACAAGTATCTATAAAACAAAGCAGTCTGGGATTAATATCAGAAGAATGATACAAAGTGAGAAACATAAATCCAGAAAAGGGGTACTGACTTCCAGCCAGAATACCAGGAAAATCTTGACACATAACAAGAGTTTAATATATGTTGACTCTGAAGGCATTATGGAAGACCTGGATAAGACTTGGAAGGACTTACAGAATTTCCACAGGGAGAGATTGTGGTGGAAGGCACTCTAAGCAGAGAGAGTAGCAGAGCCCACGAAAAACCACAGAAATCAGCCACTAGGTCTCAATGGCAGAGAAGCAAGGTGGGGAATAGTGGGCAAGAAGGCTAGAAATGTAGACAGGACTAAAATATATAGTTCATTGAGGGTCAAATTAAAAAATGTGAGCAAGAAGAGGAGCAGCCTCCTGACGTTCATGTTTCAGGAAGACTAAACTGACAGTAAACCACAGTGGCTGAACTGGAGTGGTGAGAAAGTACTGCTGTATACACTCTAGTGTCAAGTATTCAGTGCCTGAACTGTCTTAACAGCAGCAAGGGCAAGAAAGGAGTGTCTTCCCTTGGAACTGCATGGGGACTGTTTTTGGATGAGGGCAAATTCCAAGGGAACAGAGCACCATCTTGTTAATATCTGTAGCCCTGCTACTCCCAGCACAATACATTTCTCTCCAATCACATTTTTACAGCCTAAATCCAATTTTGCCAGGTCTGAGAACCCTCCTTCCTTCTATCAAATATACCTCAGCATTTTTTAAAGTTTATAAATTTGCTACCAAACATTTGCAAAACACTGCTTTACCCAGGATTTTAAATAGAAAACCATCTAGTTTTAATACACACACACACACACACACACACGCACCAAAAAACCTTTCTGAAAACCCATATCTATAGCAGAAAGTTTTCCTTTCAGGCAGCAATCAACATGCTTCTTTAGTTACATATAGAACCTGCTACATCATTAGTGCAACAACAAGCTGCTGCTTAACATTTCCAAAGTTGTGCAAAGGGTCCAAAGTTATGCAAGAGTCACCACTGAAATCAGACTCTGGTATATTAATAGTTATAACACCTGAACAAGCCTTAAGTTTATTATTAGATTCAAAGTAATGCCAAAATTACAGGTATTAAAAATATTTTACAATGACTTTGTTTACTTTTCTTAGAAATATACCAGGATGTCATTTAAGTTGGAATAATTAAATTCCTTTCCACTTCAAATGGGCATGAGATCACCTGAAAATTAGCAGTTGTGACACAGGACTTGACATATCTAAAAAGAAATTAGCGTCCTCAACATACACACATATGCATACACCCAGAGCACTGAACGGCCTTGCATTACTATCAAACAATCCCGGTTTACCCATGGCAAAAGTCCACAGAACTCTTTCATGCTTTAATAACCCCGAAAGGGATTCTCCAGCCGTCAAGCAATGAGATGTGACTTATTCTGACTTGAGAGTAGAGAATGTTTAAAAAAAAAAATACACACACACACACACAATGTATGCATTTTTTTTTTTTTAATTTTTCCTTCTCTCCTCAGCTCGCTGTCCCACACCAGGAAAGCGCCTTGCCCAGGCCTTGGCAGAAGCGTGCAGGTCGGAGGTGGGACTGGTCAGGAAAACGAAGACCCCGGTCCCATCGCCTTCTGCTCTCCTCGGCCTCCCCCTTTCTTTCTCGGGGGCCGCGAGGAGAACCAAGGTGAGGGGCCCTGCAGGTGCGGTGCAGTCATCTGAGTCGGGCTCTGATGGTCCCGGGCCGGGCGTCGCAAACGGCTGCCGCGGCCCTCAGCTGCAGGCAGGGCTGGCCGGGTCGGGGCGGCGGACCGGGCCTGGCCAGGCCGCGGCCGCTCGCAGTGCCCACGTCACCAGCTCCAGCACTGCGGAAATGGAGCGGCGCGGCCGGGAGGGAGGCGCCGGGCGGAGCCCGCGCCCGCGCCCCTGCCAGACGCCGTTTGCCCCGCAGCTCCGGCCCAGAGGCCCCCGACACCCGCCCAGCCGCGCCCGAGGCCCTCACCTGTGTCGCCGATGATGATGTACTTGAAGAGATAGGCGTACGCCATGGCCGCGGCCGCTCAGTGCCAGGGCACACGGCTCCTCCTCCTGCTGCTGCTCCTCCTCCGCGCCCCTCACCCCCGCGCTGCTCAGCCTCGAAACGCCAGGCCCCGCCCGCCGCCGCCGCCGCCGCTGTCAGCCGCCGGGAGTGAGGGGCCGGGAGGAAGCCGGACAAACTGACACCAGGCGAGTCGAGAAAGGCAAGCACCCGGCCGAGCCCAGCCGAACAATAACAGCCGCCGCTGCGCCTCCGCCCCGCCTCCGCGCCGACCCGGAAGTGCTGCGGCCGCCGGCGCCGCCGGAGGAAAGGGGAGGAGCCCCGCACGCCGGCCGCGCCCCGCCGGCCGGAGCCCCGCCCCGCCCCGCCGGAGCCCCGCCCCCCGCCGAGCGGGCCGCGCCCCGTCCGCCCGGGCGGCACCGAGCTGGGCGCGGCCGGGTGCGGTCGTTCCGGCTCGTTTGAGCGGGCGAGCCCGGCGGCCGGAGACGGTGGGGGAGGGAAGGGGAGAGGCGGGATCGGTCCTGTCACCGCCCCGCGCGCGGTCGCCGCGGCCTTCCGCCCTGCGGAGGGGCTGCCGGGCGTGCGGTGGGAAGGCGGGGGCGGCGTTCGGTGCGGCGCCCGTCCTGGGCTCGCGAGACGGTGTTTGGAAATGCGGGAGCCACAAGGGGCTGAGGTGGGGGCGATGGTACTTCTGTGTTTGGCGACGGGGCCTCGGGTGAAAGTGGAAGTATTTATAAATTGGAACGCGTAAGTCAGGGACGGTGAAGTAGATCGCTGTGTGCCCCCAGGGTGGAATACTACGCTGCTCTGAAAGAGGAAGGATGCCTGACGTCCGCCAGGAAGAAAAGGTCGATTTTGTGTAGAAATATATATTTAAATTAAATATTGTTTATGTTATATATTATGCAACAATGATATATCAGATATAAATTGTTTATGTATATTTACATATAAATTATATCTTACATAAATTTTTTCTTGCCATGTGTAAAAAACAGGAACACACTTAAATGCCCATATGTGCAAAATCAATCTGAAAGGAAAAACAACTGGTTTTAAGCGAGGGGAGAGGAAGGAATGGGATTGGAAGGGAATCTACTTTTCCCTGAATTTTCTTTTTTTTTTTTTTTTTGCGCAGTTTGAAATTTTTTGCAGCGTTTATCAATTGCCTATAAAAAATACTGTTCAAAGAAAACACAAAGTGACTATTTTATTAAACTAATATTTATTGAATACGTAGTATGTTTCATGCTAGGCATAGCAACTGCAGGCAGACCCTGTTTTAAAGGAGCACAGGTTTTGGAAGAGGAGGAGAGGACAAAGTTGGTTTAAGTGTCGGGAAGGGTTACCTAGAGAAAATCATGTCTGAACCAGGAATATGAAAGATGAGTCAGAGTTTGTCAGAAGAACGACAGTGTGGGGGAGGGAACCAAAGTATACCGACAAGGAACAGAATGTGCTAAGTTCTTGAATCTGCTCAGGGCATTTAAAGTGTAATATCCTAAGAGCAGAGCACGGTGGCTCACGCCTGTCATCCCAGCCGTTCAGGAGGCTAAGGCGGGAGGATCCGGAGGATGGCTTGAGTTTGGGGATGTCGTGGTTGCAGTGATCGGCGCTGTGGTCACGCCGCCGCGCTTCAGCCTGTGGAGAGAGCGAGACCGTGTCTCTAAAATGAATAAGTAAAATAAAGTTGAGTTACTAGCCATGTCCTCTAATGTTGTCAATGAAAGGAGAATCGTTGCTGAGGGAGAAGTGGACTGGGATTTAGCGGCCCTGGTTCCTGTTGCCTCATATTCTCCTCTTCCTTTTGGGATCTCTCACTGCATAAATACCGCTGATACCATCCTGCGGGCTAGATGTGATCGGTTGCTGCGTAGTTTCCATGGCCTTGCCCTGCGTGAGCTCATAAGGTTTTTCTGAAATATTTGGAGGGGATATTACTAAAGGTTCAGGGATAGCACACAAGAAGTGGACATGAAATTTGACCTGGAATTGCATAATCTGGTCACTCATCTTTAGCTTGATGAGGGAGAAGTCCCCGCCCAAGGCCTCCAGGTTCCAGAGACCATTTTGTCCCTCCCACCTGAGTGCCTCCACCCAAGTCTTTCCTGGGTGATAGAGGAGAAATTCAAGTCCTTACTCTCAGGACTGTGTGGCCTTTACCAACATAGCCCCAACAGGACTACTTTATTAGGATGTTACACAAGAGCCTAGCACCCTGGGGAGTCAGGAGCATTCCCATGCTGTAAGAGGTGAGTAGCTAGAGAAGTCTCTTGTGCCAGGTTACACAGGGCCCCATATGCCATGTCAATATGCATGCAGAACTTGACCCAGTAGACACAAGGGAAATTGTGAAGGGAAGGAAGATCAGAATTGGGTATGTAACAAAAATCATAGAAATAGGTTGAAAGCTACAGAGGCAATGTGGTATAAAGAAGAGAACTTAGGAAACCTGGCTTCTGGTCTTGACTCTGGTCAGACGAATGTGACAAATCATTTGGCCTCCCAGCGCTCCAGTGCACTCATCTATAGAGTAAAGAAATGTTTCTTAAAAGGGCTATTCCAAGTGTGAAGTCCTTAATTTTTTGTCTAGCCAACCTCCAGATCTAAAGTCACCTACAAAGAAGGTAGCAATCCTCTCGTGAAAATACCAGGGCCACAGGCATGGAATGCGAATTGTTCTTGCACAGAACTGAAATGCATTACTTTTTTTGTGTATAGGAACTGTAATGATCAGTTGCTACATGGCAGTAGAATGCAATGAGAAGGGCAAGGGCTGGATGCTCAAGTCCTTCTATAAGCCTCAGTTTCCTTATCTAGCAAATATGGATAATAACTGCCTCACAAAGTCAATTTAAGATCAAATAAGATAATAGATATGAAAATATTTTGTAAATTATAGAAATATATACTTAATACGTAACGCTTTATGCTGCACAATTTTTAGAAATTACCTTGAGGAAGTAAAGGCCTAATCACTATATAAATTCATGTTTTAAGATAAGCTCCATTCCTGGCTTTATTTTTATGTCTCTACATTTTTTTCTACATTTAATTCATAGTATTTTATCATACTTTCTGTAAACCTGTAAGCTTTTTAAAATCCTCTTGGAAGAAATACAAGGTATAAATAAAAACCATATAAACCTCATTTAAAATATTTTATTTAGCCCACAAAATCCAAACACATTTTTCAAGAAAAATTCCTCTGACAAAATGACAGAAATAAAACCTCTCATAAGTTAGGTGTAGTATACTTCCTGGGATTTTCGATTCAACTTGATTTTTGGCTATTTTCACTTTCTTGGGGATGTATCCACCTCTCAGTCTTACATCATCCATAGTCTGCAGGTCATAACTGTGAAATTTAAAAATTTTAAGACTATATTCTTAAAATACCTTCTTATTCAAGTCTCCATGACATTTTTAAGTACAGTACTATTTTAGAATTTTGCATATGTTACTCCCAGCAAAACTGTGATATGTTTACATTTCTTTTGGTTTTGTTATTCTCAGACTTCGGGAAGACGAGTAGGGTGGGATGGAATGAGAGAAGAGTGGTTTGGAATACTGTAATTTGAGGTTCTTAGCTTGGTTCCTAAGCCAATCCTCCTGAAATGATATGCAAAATATATTTGCATATGTACAATTTTATGGGAGAGATCCTTGCAGAAGTCCATGACCCAGAAATAATTAAGAACAACTGTCAAATGCCTTTGTTAAGCTATTTCTAAATACCATAACAGGACTAATTTTCCAAGAAATACTTAATAAGCTTAATACCAGTTTTGCAGGAAGAAAGAATTAGATTCAAATTCTGACTTTACCACCTATCAGTTCAGTGATCTTGGATAAATTACTAAATGCTCTAAGCCTTAGTTTCCCCCATGAGATAACATGTGTAAAGTGTAAAGCATAGTGTCTAGCACAATGTCAAGCACACAGGAGACACTAAATAAAAATTGAGGTCATTTACCCCTTCCTTTCATTCCCTCCCTGTCCTCTGCCCCTAAACTGTCAATAGGAACTATAGAAATTAAATGAGCCCAAGAAGGACCCTGCCTTAAAGGAGATTAGAGTCTTCTTGTGCTAAGTCATGAGTAGCTTTGGCCTGAGGAAAGCTACAGGAGAGGTGCTATATTTCAGAGACCAGAATTTTGTTCTGGGAAATGAGGGTAGGTTTTACAGAGGGAGAGCCATTTAAGCTGGGCCTTCAAGGGCATTATTTTTTATAGTTCTTGCTTTAGCTTAGTTATTCCAGGTGCTTCAACACCCCTCTTCATTGTATTTTGTTTTACTCATCTACCTGATTTACCATTTCTATTCTAGTTAGGTAACATTCTCGGTATTCCTTGTTTTACTTCTCTATTCATCCTTTTGCATTTCTCACCCCTTGTTAAAGCCAGAAATGACTGTTTTCTCTCTTCCATTCCATTCTGCTCATCCTTCAGAAGCTTACTTGAAGAGTCAAAAAGTAATGACAGCAAATTTGCATCCTTAATCAACGTGTCTGTGTTGGGAGAAGAAACTTTCTTTCGTATGTAGGCTACTCTTTTTACCAATAGACTGATCATCAGTAACAGAAAGGACCTACATAAGTGCATGGACCAGAGAAACAGTGAATATTGGAGTAATATTAATAATAAGGTCATTTTATGAAATAGTACATTAAAAATATAACTACTAATATATAAAATGTTTTGAATTAATAATAAAAAGTTAAAAGTGAGTTAAAAACCAGAATAGTACTCTTAAATTAACTACATTTTTCTAAGTTCTTAGGATTTGCTTAGTGCTTTCAGCAGAGAAAATGGTCTAGAGAAAGGCCCAATATTGGATTCCAGGAGATCTGAATTACAGTCTGTTCCTTGCCATTAGCTAGCTGACCTTGAGAAAATCTTCTTCAAACTTTCCATCATCTGTTCAATAGTGATAATAATTCTGGTTACTTACATAATAGAATTGCTAGAGATAGATTTGAGGACACTCTGAAAAATACATTATTACTAGGAAAGAGCATAGATAACAAATTGCAGGTGGATGATTTTCTACAAATGAATCCAAGTATATTAAAAGACCAACTCCTACAGAACCATTTAATATCAGTAACATTTTATTATCTACATTGTTGATTTTTGGTCAGTGGAAACCAGATCTTGTAATTGTTTCAAACCCTACTCTTCATTTATATTTAATGTATTCTATATTTTATGTTAAGTGGTAGGTGTTCCTTGCTTTGGGAAATTTGGCATTGGAACGAGAATGTTTGATACATGAAGAATATACCTTATATTATGCTAAAGATGGAGCTATTTATAACTGTCGTAAATGCCTCAATTTATTTTAATCTCTATCCCTAAAAGTGTTTAAATTTTGATAAAGAGAAATCCATCTTTTTATCCACTTTCAAGGAAAGGATAAGCAAGCTGTGTTCCATTGGGAGGTGTTGGACAGAGAAAATCTTCTGTCACTGATGTCTTCGGTGTGAGATGAGATCTTTGGAAATAAGTGGAGCAGGGAATTATGAGATCACATTTCACCCCTCCTTTATCTCCCCTCTCTCCTACATAATTTTTATCTCTGCTTCTAATAATCTCATTATCAGAATTTTCAACATATGGAATGAGAGAGAGGAAAATTACCACCGTATTATCAAATTTCACTGCTGATCTGAAGAAAATAGGAGTACATTTTCTCAAACCTTCTTATTTTTTAAAATAAAAGTTATTAAAAGAATTATTCTGTTCTCCAAAAAGTAAAATTATATCTAAGGGCTCACATTTAAAAATATGTAAGTTTAATTCAGGTTTGTGCCAAGAATCATTGCTATACTTCCACTTCTCTTTTAAATTTCCCAATTTAAGGAATCTGGGGATTGATTCTCAAGGACCTTTTACAAATGAACAGATTAGGAGAAAATACAGTACAGCCTTGAAATGGCAATAAACCTTTGTTCTCTCACACAGTGTTTGTGCATCGGAGCCGCTTAGCTGGGTTGCTCTGGGTTAGGGTCTCTCATGGGGTTTCATTTAATTTTTCAGCCAGGGATGCAGTCATTTGAAGACTTGAGTGGGGCTGGAGGATTTGCTTCCAAGATGACTCACTCACATGGCTGTTGGCAGGAGGCCTCAGTTCTTTACCACATGGACCTCTCTGTAGGACTTCATGAGCATCCTCATGATAAGGCAACGGATTTCTTCTACAATGAGTGATCTGACACTGAGAGAACAAGGCAAAAACCTGAAATATCTCTTTATGACGTAGCCTCAGAAGTAACATCCCATCACTTTTGCTGTATCCTATTGGTCCCACAGACCAACCACGATAAAATGTAAGAAGGGACTACACGAGTGTGTTAATACCAGAGGCAAGGATCCCTGGGTGTCCTCTTGGTAGCTGGCTGCCACAAACCTGAAAAGATCAAGACCAGCCTGAGCAACATCGAGACCCCGTCCCTACCAAAAATAGAGAAAAATTAGCTGGGCGTGGTGGCCCATTTATTTCCCTTTTTTCATAAACTTCTTTGAATCATTTTATGAAAATTGAATATTGTCCTCCCTGTGAAAACTCTTATATCCAAATGTTATATTATGCATTATGCATAATTATGCATTTTAGTTTCAGTTTAACAAAGTCTACATTAAATGGAGGTGGTGGAAGCAATGACTTTAGCTAAGCAAGTTTTAGGTTCAGATCAATAGAGAAGGTTCACCATTATTTTATTCCCCCAAAGTATCTTTTCTGGTATTATAGTTTTGTAATCTTTGTTAGAAGAATGGCAGGCTTACATCATTTTGATATCTTATCTTGAAGTTTTCATTACCAGACTTAATGGAGAACATTTTTTACTCTTAGTAAATGGGTATTTTGGTTTTCTTGATACTGCCTTTGATACAAATTATAATATAAAAGTGTTTATTAGAAAGAGCAGAATATTCAATATTGATATACTATATTTTTTGTTCATTTTTCCTTTAGAAAAATCAGTTATAGACAAAAACCTCTTAGACCTAAATCCTTCTTCCTCTCTTTGAATTGGCTGAATGTGTTTCTGGAAGATTCTCCTTTCACTTCACCTCAGAAGACACCGAATCCAAACACCAAAGGTGACATTGTCTGATCTGAACCTTGAGATAAGCTATTTTGCTTTTTTAAAAAAAGAACAGACGGAAGTTATTGAATTACTCATTGAAATACAAAAACTGAATTATTTCCCTGTTCTTTCTTGGAAACAAACAGAGATGAGGAGTAAATACGTAACACGTTTTATTGTAAGTGACCCAGGATGTGGGTAATTGAAAGTGAACTCAGTTTACAGGCATCCTTCAAGTAGTGTTAATTCACTCAAGAAAATTTTTAGGTTACTTAGGTAAACAACTGCTTAATGATTAATTTAATGTAACTTTGTGACAAAGAGTATTTGTGACCTGTCATTCATATGCCAGGCACTGTGCCCAGTGCTGGGATACAGAGAGAGGTAGATTCACCAGAAAGCTAGTGAAGCTTAAGCTTGGGTCCTCGCATTTGCATGAATCTCTCCCAAGGCAAATATGTTCTCATGGTCAGTTTTCTTTCTTTCTTTTTTTTTTTTTTTGGTAAAATTTGCAAAAGTGAAATATTTAAACTGTAATCGGTTGGTTTGTTGTCTCTTTCCACTCTAACTTCCCATCTATCACATTTCCCCTTATGTCAGGAGGTATTTAGAGCATCCACAAATATTTTTTTGGTTAAGGAAGAGTTGAGTTGAGGATGCATTTAGTTTTGTAGGATGTATTAATCTAGTCACTTGTGTGTGTAGTTGAATCTTTGCTAAGAGTTGTCCAGTGTAGAAATGGCTTCCAGTAATATCACAGTCTTTACTGTGCCCGTTCACATGGCCTCACATGATGCAGAGGTCACACCTTAATATTAGCATGTCCTGCTGGACTTGTTTTTTTTATTGCTGAATAACAATTTACCACAAACTTAGTGGCTAAAAACAATACTCACTTATTATCTCACAATTCCGCTGAAGTCTGGGCATGGCGTGACTGGATTCCCCACACAGGGTCTCACAAGGCTAAAATCAAGGTGTCGCTCAGCTCCAAATTCTCATCTGGAGCTCAGAGTCCTTTTCCCAGCTCACATGACGTGGCTGGATTCACCTCCTTGCAGTTGCATTTCCTTGCTGGCTGTTGGCCGGGAGCTGCTCTCAGCAATTAGAGGCCACTCACACGCCTGGCCACATGGCCCACTCCATCTACAGAGCCAGCCATAGAGAATCTCCCTCCTTTTTATTCCTCTATGCTTTGAATTTCTTTGTCAGGAAGTCACCGTCCCCTTTAAGGATTCAAGTGATTAGGTCTGGCCCACCCAGGATAATCTTTCTACCTTAAAGTCATCTGATTTGGGATATCACTTGCATGTACAAAATCCCTTCGCAGTGGCACCTAAATTAGTGTCAACTGAACAACTGGGCAAAGGTATGTGTACTCATGAGTATATACAAATAAAAAATAAATAAGGGAAAAATAAGGTATGGGTACACCAGGGAGCAAGGATCTTAGGGGTCGTCTTAGATTTCAGCCTACCACACCTGTTGTGCCTACCACTGGACGTGTGTGCAGGTGAGTGAAAGTTCTGCCTGCTTATAAAGCATTTCAACTCAGAGTATTCATTTTCAAAGACTTGGAAGAAAAATTTGAACATAAATGAAATGAAATTATATTCCACAAGTTCACTCAGCTAGAATATACCATTTTAACCACAATGTTTCTATTAAAATTAATAAGCAGTCATAGACTCCTGATTTGTTTGTCAAAAACCTAGAGACTTTTATTTATTAGAAACAAAAAATTCATAAAAAAAATTAGGCCGGTCGTGGTGGCTCACGCCTGTAATACTAGCACTCTGGGAGGCCGAAGCAGGTGGATGGCTCAAGGTCAGGAATTTGAAACCAGCCTGAGCAAGAGAGAGACCCTGTCTCTACTAAAAATAGAAAGAAATCAATTGGCCAACTAAAGATATATAGAAAAAAAATTCATAAAAAATTTTTAAAATGTGCAATAAAAGCAATAAAGATGAGTGAAAAAAGTAATAAAAATTACCTTGTCATAGAGAATTAAATTATAACAAAAGTTTTTGCAGAACACACCAAAAGCAGTTATTTATTTAAAGGATGAAAGAAAACCTTGAAAAAGTAAGTAGGCTCAGTGCTTTTCTTGGGAGCTGCCCAGACCCCTACACTTTAGAGTCCCTCACCCATCATAAATACTGAAGCCCAAGGATATTTTGTTTCTCTTTGACCTCATGGCCATAGGAGGCTGGCTCAGAACAGAAGAGAATGACTTGAGGGAAAAAATATGTTTCTGGGTGTCTAGGCCAATCAGGGTCCCTGGACACTTGTACTTTTCTTTCTTTCTTCTACTTGGATGACATAATTTTGAAAGGTGAACTTTGAGTAGAGTGAGTTTTTTTGTGAAGCAAGAAAAGGGGTATCCGCCCATCGTGGCTCCCTGAGGAACTTAACCATGTCACTTCCCTGCTCGCTTTTGGGTGGGTCCAGGCAGCACCCAAGCGTCCAGGGCCTCGCCAGGTCCCAGCTCACTGACAGAGTGTGTACGGAAGGACAGGGAAGGAGAAATATTAAACATGATTCTTATGTATTTTGCCTGATGAACAATTGTTGGAGGTGTGGGAAAGAGGAGAGGGAATCACAGATTCTGTTTTGGACATGTTGAGATGCCAGTAGACTTCTAAGTGGAGATGTCAGATGAGCAATTGGACATTTGAATCTGGAGCTTGGGGGAGTGGCCTTTGCTAGAAATAGAAATGCCATATAACTGGTATTATTCTGGAGGCCAAATGTTTTTTTCAAGTGTCAGCTAGATATTTGCAGTTCCTCTTTTATGGATTATATGTTTGTATACCTTCCTATTTACCTATTGAGTCTCTGACAGTTATTCTTAAAATTCTCTAAAAGTTTAATACAGTTGAAAATGTGGGCCAGAAACAGTGGCTCATGACTGTAATCTCAGCATTTTGGGAGGCTAAGGCAGGCGGATCACTTGAGGCCAGGAGATTGAGACCAGCCTATGCAACATAGCAAGACCCCGTCTCTTAAAAAAACAAAGAAAATGTTTAACAAATCATCTCAAATCATCTAATCTTCACCAAAAACCTGACATAGGGTTTTTTTTTTAAATCTTTATTTTATAAGGAAAGAGACTGGGGCTTAGAGAGGTTAAATAATTTCTCATGTCATGACAGCTAATAAGTGGCAGTGATGAACACTGGATCTGTGGATCTAATGAGAGTTCTGACCTCCACAGACAAATTTAGAAGTCATCAGCATATAACAAATAAGGAAAACACATTTGTCCTCCATGAGGAAATGATGTGCATTTTATGTTCACAAAGAAAGGATATATTGAGTCTCCCAAGAGAACTCACAGGATAGTATATATAGTAAATCAGGCTTAGAAACCTGATTTCTCTGTATATCAAGAGTGAGTCCATCTTTCAGGAATGGACTCACATTAACCTAGTTTATGAATCTGATTTTTAAAAGCAGAAGTCAAATTGCAATGAGAAATCATTGTCCCAGAGACAGGGATATGTAAAATCCATACAACTAGCTTTTTCTTATCCTTGTCAAAGGATAAAGTCTATGGAATATTTAATGACCTTAAGCTAAGAGAACGTGAATCATCCATCTTCCTTTTGGGATGACCTTTCCAGGGAACAAACTCTATGACTACCGATACCTTTAATGAGCTCATCAGCTCTCTCATTTCATCTGTCCAACCACACCCTGTCATCTTACTCTGCCCCACATGATTTTTCAGTTTGGCCTCTGAAGGCATTTTTAACTCTGGGCTAATGGCTTTACCCAAGAACCAAATATACTCTAATGAGTGAAAAACTCCCAAATTTTACCTCTTGAGATCTTCCTCTTTTGAGACTCTAAAGCTAACCAAGCCCCCCCACCCCCACCCCGATAGAGAGTCACTTCAGGTACCTTAGCAAACTCAGTCAAATTACCGTCAAGTTTGGCCCTGGCATCCAATCTGGACCTTTAGGTCACTCCCGTAACTTTATTTTGCAGTATAGTAGGGCCCTCAGCTTCTTTAATTACTGACCGTGTGACCTAGCCATGCCATTCACTCCATCTGTGCTTCCATTGCTTCATCTGTAAAATGGATAAGATAATATCAAAGTGCTAGGATTCCTGCACAGTGCCTAGGATAGGGAAGCACTGAGGACAGGTTACCTATTGCTATCACAACACGTCTGGCACCATTATATGTTAACTTTTAACGTTAACTCTCAGGGTGCAAACTTATTTCCAAGTTCTTAAGTGAACCCTCTCTGAAAAATCCAATGACTGTAATGTCAGTCACAGGTGGCTGTGGAGCTGGAGGAGCAGTGGCAGCCCTGTGGCATGAGCTTCAAAATGGGACTGAGAAGGAGTAATTGAAGACATTTATTTAAAAGCAGGGGCAGGAAACACGAGGCATGTTTTGTTTTATTACATTTTTTTTCTTTTAGCAACAGACCCTTTAGCAGTCTGGTGAAGCCCATAGATGCCTTCTTAAAATAGTTTTAAAGGTTCAGAATAAAATACAGAGGATTACAGAGAAATTAAATTTATTGAATTTGCTATCAAAATATTCCAAAAACAAATTTGTGTTAGAGTAACATATATGCTTATTTATTAACGTGTTAAATGAGATCTAGCAAGAAGTCTAATAACAACCATAATTTAGTAGTACAGATGAGTGCAGATAATATCACAAGATATTTGTACCAATTGTATTGTGTGATAAAAACACCCGACATGGCTAAGGAGTTCCAGGTCTCATCAGTGACAAAGCCATAGGCATGCCAATACCACCATGGTTTATTGCCAGTAGTCATAATTGAAGAAAATGTTAAATTTCAGTTTTTCCCCATCCATATCCATGTGGTCCATGGACCCCAGATTAAGAACCCATACGTTAGAGGGTGGCAGTACAAGATACCAAAAGCAGAGAGAATTTTTGAAGGAGGAATTGGTTATTACACTTAGCAGAAAGATTTAGATATTGTAAAGATGAATGTACTTGTTGGGGGTATTATTTAGGAGATAATTGGTGAATATTGCCAGCGCAGCAGTGCAGTTTCTTTCCCTCCCTTCCTTCCTTCCTTCCTCTTTCTTTTTTCTTTTTTTTTTTAGAGATCAGGTCTTGCTCTATCCTGCTGGCTGGTTTGCAGTGCAGTGACGTGATCACAGCTCACTGCAACCTTGAACTCCTGGGCTCAAGCGATCCTCCTGCCTCAGGCTTCCAAGTAACTGAGACTACAGGCGTGTGCCACCAAGCCAGGCTAATTTTTGTATTTTTTGTAAAAACAGGGTCTTGCCATGTTGCCGAGGCTGGTCTCAAACTCATGGCTTTAAGCCGTCCTCCCACCTCCCAGAGTGTTGGAATTACAGGCGTGAGACACCACGCCCGGCCACTAGTGCAGTTTCCTTAGAAGTTGGTGGCGTCAACCAGATCATAGCAGTTTAAGGATTAAGTGGGGAAGGGGAGTGCGAAGGTGAGGAAATGGAGAAGTAGAGGAAGGAAGCCACCACCTTTAAGGAGCTGGGCTGTGAAGGGCTGAGAGGGAAGTACTGCAGATAAGAAGCGCATTAGCCTGAGGGAGGGCTGGTGACCAGGAAGAGGTCTGGAGATGTGCCCGTGCTTTGGGGAAAGGGAGAGCCTGGAGCATCAGGACGCGGAAAACACGTGCTGGAGAGAGACTCCTGAGGAGGCAGGAGGAGGCAAGACCAAGAGGGCAAGCGAAGGATCATGGACAAGGATCCAAGGACATGATCCGAAGAGCATGTCTTCTACTGAGAGGAGGGAGCAACATGGAAGCAGATGCAGGGAAAATCTGAAGCAGAGGACAGACGTTGGGAGAGTTTGGAAACCCAAGTCTATGCCTCTGTTCTGCCCTTTGCAGCCACTGGCCCAAATGGACAAGTCCTCTACTCTAGGTAGAGACAGTAGGGGCCAAAAGCCTAAGAAAGGTATTATATCAGGTAAGACATTTGCCAATGTTGAAAGCCCAACATTGAAGATTTATTATTTCACTTTGTTGGCTTAAGGAATACAGGTGACTTATGGGTTTATTCCACTGAAAAAGTCCAGAGATGCAGGATCAGTGGTATCACAACTGCCTTTCTCGGAGTGGTTCAGATCCGCTTGCCTCCAGGTTTTGACGTCATTTCAGGGTGGCAGTGACATGGCTAAGGAGTTCCAGGTCTCACTGCCATACAGGAAAACCTCCAGGGGTAAGAAGGTTCTTCTAGGGGTACTCTCTTCACAGTGCATAAGCTTCTTGTGCAAAACTCCCCAGAAAGCCGCCCCTTACATCACATTGACCCAAACTTCTTTCTCGTTCCTGGACCATTCCCTGTGGCAGGGAAATTCTCTTCAATGGGTAAATTCCCGAACCATCTTTGGCAGGAGGCACGGCATCCACATGAGCTCGCAGTTGTCAGGCAGAGCCGTGACATGCCGGTGCGAGTTGGGCGTTTTGGGTTGCTGGGATGAGGGCAAGTGGAGGGCAGGGATGCTAAACATCCTTAGATGCATCAGACAGCCCTGAGAGCAAAGAGCTGGCCTTCCCCAGATGCCAGTTGCACCTGCTGCTGTAGACGAGAGGCACACACTTGAAGCCTACTGGCCTCTTGAGAGGATGTGGACCTTGAACAAAGGAAGGGAGAAGCCAGTGCAGGGAAGGTGACCACCGGCAGCTACTGTATACATCGCACGGACTTTGGAGGCAGAGAGCCTGGGATTTAAGTTGTGTGATCTCGGGCAACTTAATGAAACTTGAAAAGCCTTACTTTCTTTAATAAGTACAAAAGGAATAATAATACCTGCTCCTGAGATGACTGAGAGGATTAGTGAGAGAATGTATAGTCAGTCAGATGTGCCGGCCCACGGAAGGGGCCCAATGCCCATTAGTTCCCTTTCTTCCAGCGCTTCTGAGCATTAGTTTACAGTGCAGCCACTTGATCGTTTCTGCAGGGATCAGTACTTTGCTATCTCCAACAAATGTTTTTTGAGGTGCTAATATCTTATAATGAGGGCATGAGCCATCATTTAAGCCATTAGATTAGGAACATTACAGATGGTCCCAGCACAATGTGTTCATGTCACAGATGGCTCCTAATAGCAAGTCAGTATTAATAAGCAAGAACAGACATATCAGTTTTAGCTCTGGGCTTTTATTTCTTTCTTAAATATACTATTGCTGTATATAATAAAATACGTATACACACATTTGTTTTCCTGTATGTTTTATAATTAGATGAAGATGCATACAAAAATGACCTCCATTCCATTTGTGAGTGCATCTTCTTCCCTTCAAACACAGGGCTTTGTGGACACTGCTGTCTCTGTCTGGAAGTTAATTCATACTTTTCTTTCAGATTCCATGTAAATCACTGATTCCTCTGGAAAGACTTCCCTGATTTTCCAAATGAGTTAGGTCCTTTTGTTTTGTTTTCTGTTGTTTGTTTGTTTTACAGACAAAGTCTTGCCCTGTTACCCAGGCTGGAGTCCAGTGGCACTATCATAGCTCACTGTAACCTTGAATTCCTGGGCTCAAGGGATCCTCCTGCCTCAGCCTCCCAAGTAGCTGGGACTATAGGCATGTGCGAACATGCCTGGCTAATTTTAAAAATTTTTTGTAGAAATTGTCTTGCCATGTTGCTTGGGCTGGTCTTGAACTCCTGGCCTCAAACAATCCACCTGCTTTTGTCTCCATAAGTGCTGGGATTGCAGGTGTGAGTCATGTACCTGGCCTGTTTTTGTTGTCTATTTTTGTATTACAAACCACTCCAAAGTACAGCAAAATACAGTGGTTTAAATACTAACAGAATATCATTTCTTATGATTCTCTTGGTTGATCAGGTGGTTCTTCTGCTTCACGTGGTGTAGTGGTGGTGGCTGGGGTGCTGAGATAGCTAGAAGGTCCCAAGGCTGGTATATCATGCTGGCCACCTGCAGGGAGTGCAGCTGGGGGTGTTGTCCAGGGTCCCTGGTTATCTTTCACATGGACCTCTTTATATTGCTGCCTGGGCTTCCTCACAGAATGGCAACTGGCTTCAAAGAAACTGCATTCCAAGAGGCCTAATCCCATGTGCAAGTGCTCATCAAACTTCTGCTTACATTGTGTTTGTAATGCCCCAACGGTAAAATTATACGTCAAACTCCATGTCAACATCGAAGGGGTTACTCAAGGGCAAAATGCGGGGAAGCATGGTTCATTGAGGCCACCAAAGTCTACCACATTTAATGAACCTCGCTTTCATAGCACTTATCGTTGTTTACAATTATACGTTTATTTGTGTTATTATTTACTATCTTTTCCTCAATAGATTCTAAAATCCGTGAAAACAGAGACCTTTTATTATTTATTTTTTTTACTAGTCATCATGGAACAGAACCTTAAATGCAATTTAAAGGTTTTGAAGATGCTCAAGTGGCTGAGAAAGTAGCAATAGGTGCCACCATGCAGGGCAGGAATTTGTCCAAAACTAGCCTGGCCAGCGTTAGCCGGTCACCCACCTCCACACTATAGAGAGAGTTCCAAGTAGGCGGTGCTCCCTCCCTTGACATGGGAGAGGGGTCTAGGGTGCTTCTCTCTCACCTCAAGTAAGTAAGAGGATTTCAAAAACTCCAGGAGAACTTAACATGTGGCTCTTGGATTTGGGTGTACCATCAGTCCAGGAGGGGAACCAGAGAGTGGGTTCAGTCACGTGGCCAATGATTCAATCAACCATGCCTTCACAGTGAAATTCCAATCAAAACTCTGGACACTGAGGCCTGGAGTGGCTTCCTGGTTGGTGAACACTGGATGTGCTGGGAGGGTGATACACCCTGGCTCCATGGGGGGAGGACACTGAAGCTCCGTGTTCCCTCCCAGACCTCACTCTATGTGTATTCTTTATAATAAAACTATCATTTCAAATATACCACTTTTCTGAGTTCTGTGAGTCATCCTAGTGAATTATCAAACCTGAGGGGCTTGTGGGAACCCTTGAATCTGTAGCCTGTCAGTGAGAAGGGTGGGTGGCCGAGAGACCCCCTGAAACTTGCAGCTGGTGCCTGAAGTGAGGACTGTCTTGTGGACAACTTTGTCCTGAACCTATGGGGCCTGTGCCAGCTCTGGATGGCTAGTGTTAGAAATAAATGCCAGCATGCCCAGTTGGTATTACCCCAGTTGGAATTAAAATGAAATACTGTGTAACTAACCGTCTGAATACTTAGTTGTTTAAAATGATTTAAAAATTGATTTCTCACGGTTCTGTGCATTGGCTGTGAAGTGTGCTAAGCAGGTATATTGAGAAGGTGCCTGAGTTGGGATGGCTGGGGCAGCCAGGGCTGGCTGGGAGCCTCTCTCTTCACAGCCAGCTGCCCTTCTCACCGCATGGTGTTCTCAGGGTGGTCAGACTTCTCACAGGGTGGTTAACTGTTCCACGAGTGAGCATCCCAGCGGGCAGGAAGTGGGAGCTGCTGGTCTGTTAAGATCCGGTCCTGACTATGGGCAGGGTATCACTTTCACTGTATTCTACTGAGCAAAGCAGTCACAAAATGCACCCAGACTTAGAAGGAGGGGACATAGAACCCCACTTCTTCATGGATAAAGAAATCAGATAGTTTGTGGCCATATTTAATCTGCTTCATGTTCTCTTTGGCATTTGACCCTGTTCACCACAAATGATAATGACATCGTGTTGCCTGATTTCCCTCTTTCTTTCATCTCCAATTATTCTTCACTGGTCTCCTTCAGTCATGTCTTCTTTTCCCCACTATTTACACATCCTCTTCCCTTTTCTCTCTCATCACTCATTTACCCTCAAAGATCATAACCACTCTTACGACCTCACTCACTACCTTTGGGCTAGAGATCCCCAGATCTCTAAGGATGGCTCCTCCAACCTCCTGCCTCACAGCCAGGACCTTTACAACACCTGCTGACAGTGACTGAACAGGCTTTGTGCCCTCGTCAGGGCTCCCACCCACCCATAGAGCCACAGGTTTTGTCCTAAACGTGTCTGGATTTTCCTCCTGCTATTGTTCTGGGGTCACCTGCTTCCTTCCTTCTAACTGTGCCCACATTCATGGCAACTTCCACATTTCCAGGATGACTTAGGCCACAGAACCCCAAAGTGTCAGAGAGCTGTGGGAAGGCTGATCGCCAGTGTGAACAGGAATGATTTACATGAACACTCTTTTTTTGAAACTTACTGTATGACCTGCGTTTAGTGATTTCCATGTCACTCCATTACAAGAAGCATAGACATGTATGTGTCTATTAATTGCACCTTGTCATAATTACACTTTTTTTTTGAGACAGAGTCTTGCTCTGTTGCCCAGGCTAGAGTGCCATGGTGTCATCATAGCTCACTGCAACCTCAAACTCCTGAGCTCAAGTTATCCTCCTCCCTCAGCCTCCTGAGTGGCTGAGACCACAGGCACGTGCCACCATGCCCAGCTAATGTCCTCCTATTTTTAGTGGAGATGGGGTTTTGCTTTTGCTCAGGCTGGGCTTGAACTCCTGAGCTCAAGTGATCTTCCTGCCTTGGCCTCCCAGAGTGCTAGGATTACAGGCGTGAGCCACCTTGCCTGGCATAATTACACTTTCATAGTTAAGAAATGAACAACTCAATTAGACAATTCATGATCCATAGTACTCCTTCCTATTAAAATATGTCCAGCTAGAACCATTCTAACAAAGTATGTTGACATGACGTTTAATATTAATAGTAAAAATAAGCTGGTGGTTGTCCCTGAAAACGTACTTACAAACAGGTATAAATATGAGACCCACTTCCTTAAAAAAAAAATAGAAGCAGACAGTGAACATTGTTTAAATGTATACTAATTTTGTTACATTTATCCTTGAGTTCTGTCTTAGCAGACTGTTTCTGTGTCACATCACGTACTAACTCCAAGGTGCAAGGACTTATGTTTTGGAATGGGTCATCAATGTAGCTTCTTTACTATAACTGGTTCAAATCTGGGACTGATCTAGCAATCAGTCTATTGTACCAGCATGTGAGTTTATGCATGTAGCACAGTTTGGCTCCCTATGTCTGATGTCACCTTCAGTGAAATTCAACAAACATTTTTAAAGGCACTGTGCTCAGTGCTGTGGAGGATGTGGAGGAGCCTAAGAAGTTCAGATTAACGAGGGACAGAGTAGTCACAGGTAACTGTAAGACAGCATAGCCAGTGAGACTGTCAAAGAGCTCAGGTGGTGTTGTGGAGTGCAGGGGAATTAACTGTTGCTTCTCATTGGAACAGAATGACGAATGGGGACAACATTTCAGACTGAGGGGCCAGGGGACAGGCTTGGAGCAGGGGAGTTCAGGCTGTAGTTGGGGAAATGAGTGAACCCTCAGCTTGAGCAGAGTATATGTGGGTGAGAGCCAAGGAAAAAGACTGAACAAAAGAGTGGGGCGGGATGGTAGAAAGCTTCTTTCAGAGAGCGATGAGTCATCTGGGCTTTTGAACACAATTGGGACTTGCTCCCAACACTGTTCCCTGACTGTCTCTCGGGAGCACATTGTCAGTAGCTCTTGATTTCAGGGGCATCTGGTTTTACTCTTCGCTGATGGAAAGGTCTCGTTTTAAAATAAAAAAAAACAAAACAAAAAACCTGATTTTGACTGAGTCCCTTTCTAGTGAGTTTCTCCCTAAATAGCCAAGCCTATCAGAACAGGCTAGAATCTCTGTCTCTAATTTCCCCACTTATGATGCCTTCCTTAAAAACCCTCACCTCTACCACTGTCAAAAAAACCCACTTAAGTTGCATGAGGTACACGTTTATTAAAGGAAATTTAGAAAATACACATGAGCAAAAGTATAAAATTAAAATTCACCCATAATGCATTGCCTCAAAGGCAATTGTAGTTGAAATTTGTTGTATGTTCTTCTGTTCTTTCCTCTGTAAATGTGTTCATGTATTATCTGTGCATACAATGCTTGACTTATGAAAATGAACACAGAGTCTGTTATAATCTGCTTTCTTCACTTATTAATACTATATGACTACTATATTCCATGTTACTAAATATTTTTCTACAACTTCAATTTTTTTAAGGTCTGATTTATTGAGGCGTAATTTACATGCAGTGAAACTCACCATTTTTAAGTGCTGCCTGGTGATTTTGACAACTGCATATAGTCATATAAGCACCATGAAAACCAAGGTATAGGACATTTTTGTCATCCCCAAATTCTTTTCCCCTCTCCAAGTCCTTGGCAACTAGGGATCTAATTTCTATCCCTCTAATTTTATGTTTTCCAGAATGGTATCTAAATGGAGTCATACAGTGTATAGGTTATTGTGTGTGTGTTTGGCTTTTTTTTCACTTAAAATTAGGCTTTTGAGATTCATTCATGCTGTTGAATGTATCAATAAGTAGCTCATTTCTATTGATTGCTGAGTAGTATTCCATTCACTAGACGTAACACATATTTATCCACTCACCAGTTTGTTGATGGACATTTGAGTTGCTAGCTTCTATACTACACAATTTGGTAACTGGTACAGGGCTAAGAAGGGATTGTCCTCTGCCTCCACATACAGGATGCATGATAATGAAGCTACTCCACCATTGACGTTTAACCAGAAACCCTGGGTAGCGTTTGGGTTTCCTGAACCCATCTTAGGTTTTAGGGTAAATCTGTTATTTGAGAAGAAACTTGCACTCAAGCTTGCTTTCACTTAACCACTGGGGGAAAGCAGGTAGAAAGAAAAGATAGGATTCTCAACTAATCTTTGTTTTAATTTGTTTTTCTTGATTCTCTAATTTCAGTACAGTTTTCCTGAAAGGTTAGAGAATCTCTTGTTCTTGAAGTATGGGTCAAAATATTCCCCTTTGTTCCAGGGATCTGATACTTTAGGCTTCAATATTCCATTACAGCAACCATAATGAAGGCGATGACAACAACACAACAGTAACAACAGCAGCAGCAGCTGTAGCAGGTACTGCTTTAGTAGATGATGTTTTCCAGGCACTGTGCTAATCCTTTTGCCCACTTACTGCACTTAATACTTGTGGTGCCCCTATGTGATAGGTATCTTTATCATGTGCATTTTACAGATGAATAAACAGTCTCAGAGAAACTGAGAAACTTGCCAAAGCCACACAGCTAGCAAGTGACCAAGCTGAAAAATGAACCCAGGTCTGTCTGGCTCCAAACTCCTCTTAACTGCAGAGTCTTCGTCATTTCTCCTGAACTGTCCTGACTATGTAGCATGCACTCTAAGATTGATATTGATAATTTGACATTTCATGAATTCAAATCTTTGAGTTGATTGAGCAAATTTATATGCACAGTCATGTATAATTATAAGAAAACTTGTGACAACTTGAAAAAATATGTCGTTGGATTTTTCTGATTTCAAAAAAGAGAACAATTGGCTGAGTGCAGTGGCTATGCCTATAATCCCAGCACTTTGGGAGGCAGAGGCAGGAGGATCACTAAGACCAGGAATTTGTGACCAGCCTGAGAAACACAGTGAGACTTTGTCTCTACAAAAAATAAAAAATACATAAAAAACTTAAAAAGAAAAAAACCAACCAAATGATCAACAGACAAAAACGTCTTAGGCTGGAAACCTTTATCCTAAGCAAAAACACATTCTAAGTATTGGTGAAGCCACAGGTTCTCAGATTTGTGTCATCTGGTGAATCGTTTTTCACTTCCAACATGCAATCCGTTCCCAAACACCTTATCAATTAAAGATAGATGCATGACCTCTGACAGTGTTAAGAATTATTCACTGTATGTCTTACTGGCTCCTCAGATGAATATTTTTCCTGCCAGTAGTTCTGACGAACCATTGCTTCAAATATGTTAAATTTCTGGTGATGTTGTTTATCCTCTACTCCTACAAGTTCATTTCTTCCAAGCCTTGTCTCTTACCAAATGCTTTTTGTTTTTGCTTTTTGTCTTTTTCTCATGCTTAATGATCTTTCACTGCCAACTTGTGTGAATCATGGGTAATGACAAGCCTGGAAAGTGAAGAAAAGACATTCTTGTTTTCACCTTGCTGTGGTTGTTCCAACCTCCCACTTACACCCCATGGTGCGAGGACACCCGACCTTTCTGTTGAAATCATAAGGTCTGTGAGTTACAGGCACTAGACGGCAGCGGGAAAGATTAAGTTCATTCTCTACCTAAACATCTTATCAATCAAGAGGGAGACAATTCAGCCACAAGGACATGGCTGTACCCGTCAGCCCTTAGGCCCAGCTATTCCTCCCAGCCTTGAGAACCATAAATACCGCCAGGCTGTGGACACGCTTGGCTCATCTTTATCTCCTTGAAATTGGTATCCTGCTTCCAGACGGCTGCCATCCATAACTGACTCAGAATTCCCACAGGATACAACCACAAAATTTATCCTCAGGCAGAGCCCTAGCCAGCAGTTGTGGCACTTGGGGCAAAAAGTAAAAGACTTTCCTCAAGTCAACTTTGTAATTCTAACTAATCATTCTTACTCACTAGGTGTCAATACTTACAAAACCATTATTTAAGATGGTGTGCCTGCTACATTTTGGGGGCCTGGGACAGAGCTTTGTCACCCATCATCACTGTGTGTCCCTGTGGTGGTTTCTGATATGTGGCTCCAGCCCCCTTCAGGAAAAGGGATTTGTCCTCAACCCTCCTGCTGGGAATGCTGCCTCCAGGTAGCCCTCACTGTCAGTCTCGTCAGAACCACCTCAGCTGAGGAGAGCCACCTGCCCAGCATGGCGCTCCCATTCCACTGTGGTGCACATCTGACTAGTGGATGTCAGAGTACAGGGGGCTGGCTACTCTCTTGCTCCAACTTGGGACTACTCTGAAGGGCCACTGTAGCTTCAGAGCTCCCTATGGTTGTGGGGGTGGGTGTTACCACAGGCTGCCATTGTGACCATGTTACTACCTGGCTTCTCCCTTTGCCCCATCTTATTTCCATACCATCCCTTGTGTGGTGTTGATCTCTAAGGCACTCCCTGATAAATGTCCAGATGAACCACCCACAACCACCCCCAGGCACCACACTCTTCCCTTACATGTGAGAGGGTAGCATGTAGCAGAATGGAGCCAAGCACACCTATAGTCCAGTGATTAGTCAATCAAGAAAAACCTACACTAGTGACAACTGACATGTGTGGCTTTGCCTGCCCAGCATGCACTCCCTTCTTCTGGTAACAGAACTCACGTGCTCTTTAGGGACTCACCCACTTCCCCTTTCCATGTGAGTTGTCTGGGTGGGTTGATTTTTGTGCTCCAGTGGTGGGCATGTCACCCAGTCCAGCCAATCATAACATCACATCCATTCCTTCTGGCTGCAGCGACTAGTTCTGGGGTGGGCATGTGGGCAAGGTCACCTAATGTGCCTCAAGTCCAGGAGCCGTGTGGGAGACAGTTCACGTATTTGCACTGTGCTGGAGGAGGTGAGTCTGGAGCTGCCGGGGCTGACTTGAGGAAAGCCTGCATGAGACTGAAGATGTTGGAAAGCAGAGCCAAGAGTTGGGAGAGACAAATCCTGAAGATGCCATTGCTGCTCCTGAATCCAGCTGTGCCCAAAACTTCTCACTGGTGTGAAAATGAGCTATCATTTCCCTTAAACCAGCTTTGAGTTTACTAACACTTTTTAAAGTTAGCATGTATTGAATGCTTACTATGTGCTAAGCATGGTTCTTAGTAATTTGAATGCATTTAGTCATTTGATCCCATGTGAGAGGTGCCATGGGCATCCCCATTTTACAGAAAAGAAAACTGAAGTGTGATGAGGCTACATAAGTTTCCTAAGGTCACAGAATTAGTAAATAGTAGTGCTGGAGTTTAAACCCAAGACATTTGACTTTGATCTCAAGCACCTAATAATAATCTTAAAAAAACCTAAAACAAACAAATAAGCAAAGAATACTAATAATTCCCAGGTGTTGGGTTCTATTTCTTAGGCTGTAAAGAATACAAAATATGTAAGTTCCATAGCTTCTAGTACCATTCAGAGGAAGCATGAAGACTTGGTAGCATGGTAGTAAAATACCATGTAGTAGTTATCCTCAAAAATCGAGATACAGTCTCTACTTCCTCCTTAACATGCAACTCCCTTCACCAACATTTGCCAATTGGGTTAAGTTCTCAACTCCATGCTCCACTCTGCCCAAGGTCGCTCTTCTTTCAGAAAACTGTCGTTAAAGTGTGAATGCTATAAAGTCAACTTGAACTGGAGCACCTGCTGTAAGAATTCTATTTTCTCAAGATGTATAGCACGGCCTCTTGCGTTTGTGTAACAAGAAGGAGAAACACACATGCAGCATTAAAGCTTAGGCTGTAACCATTTTCTATCCCTGGATTTTAAGGGATGTTAAGATAAGTGGCACAAAAAAAGCCATTGTCCCTTATAGGCTGTAACTGTTAAAACAACCTTATGTTTTTGTGCCTTTGTTGTTAGTCAGGAATCACGGTTGTGACTAACAGGAATCCAAGTGCCAGGGCCCAACTGGTGTCATTGAGACATAGCCTCTCTCTCCATCCCTAATCTCTGCTTTTCTCAGCATTGGCTCCATCTCAGGCAGCCTCTCTCTTACAGGCGCAGGATGGATGACCTATAATCACTCCAAGCTTACTTTGTATTTTCTTAGCAATCCCTGCAGGGGGTTTGGGTGAGAGGAAAATATCTCTCCCCATAAATTCAATTGAAAGTCCCAGAATTGAACCTCATGGCTTAATTGTACTCTATACCTTCCTGTTCCCAAGCCCACTTAGTAACAAGGGACGACGATGCTCTGATTCTGTGTTGACCGGGCCAGGCTCCCTCCTGGAGTAAAAGAATGGAGTCAGCGCACCTGAACTACGCGGACCAAATTCAGATGCTGTAATTCCCAAAGGACAGTTGGCTGCAACTGGAAGAAGGGGGTTGACAATGGGGCAGGCCTCAGAAAACAATGTCCAATGCAGAGGGCAAAATAAGAACTACGGAAATGAACCTTGATTCCTTTTAAAACCTGTTTATAAGTATGTATGTATTGATTGATTTTGGCAAAGAGGAAAAAAGTAAAACAGTAGAATAAAGCTAAGGATGAAGTTGCTACTCAGAAATACAATAGGACTGGGTTGAAAATTTGCTTCTAAGTTTTGTGGCAACCAAGGGAAAGAGGTAAGCACTTCCAGCTGGGAAATTCATAGGGTTAAGGTAAAAATGAATAACTTACTTTGAAGAAGCACAGTATTTTCTGGCACTGAAGCTTGAGACAAAAAACCCCACCCTCACCCCTAGCATACTATATTACTGTGTGATATAATGGACATCGTACAATATCATTCATATTGTGTGATATAATAGAGGTCTTAGGTTGGGTTTCCTAGAAGTGGGTCCTAAGATGGGACCCACTTCTTGCACAATGATTAAGTGAGGGAGGGTTCTCAGGAGAAAGCTGGAACGAAGTGAGGAAAGCAGAGGACGAATCCCAGCAAAGCTGTGGTTTCAGCCGAAGGCAACGTGGTCCCATGATGGGAGTCTGAGAGGCACCATGAGTCTGTCCTGCCTTGAAGCAAGAAGGCTTGGCTTTTGTACCTTTGTATACCGAAGTGGGGTGTCATGTGTCATCTCCCAGACATCTCCAGAAGAGAAGGCTCCTGTTGGTCAAGAGCAATTTTCTGGAGAAGGGTATAGCTCTGAGCTGTTAATAGCTGACGTGCGCGGCAGCTATGGAGGGGTGGAAGTGGTGGGGACACAGAGGGCTGTGGGTAGGGTACCAATAGTGTCTTCTAGAGCAACATCCCACCGACATCCCTGACAAACACATAGGAGAAAGACCGCTTCTTTAATGGTCTCTCTAGGCAAAGCAGGGGCATGGGACAGGCACAATTCAGCAAAAGCAGTTCTCTTAAGTGCCAAGACAGTATAACAAAGACCAAATCTCGGTGGAGACCTAAGTCAGAGACATAATTTAGAATGTCTAAGAAATGGATGGACTGTTTATGCTTTAGATAAGTTTCTTTGAATGCTAAATCTTACATCTAAGCTTTTAATAAGAAGTGAGCCACCAAGAGTTTATCAAGAACTTCAGTTGTACATATTCCACAGTGCACACTAGGGTAAATCCATAGACTTTGACAAGAAAGTCAAATGTGTTTATCTTTTCTATGTCATTTACTTTGTGCCAGGCACTAATCTGTTTTACAAATGTTAACCCATCTAATCATCCTAACGACTCTGTAGTGGATTTTGTTATTATTCCCATTTTATAAATAAGGAAATTGAGGCACAGAATTTAAATAAATAGCTCAAGGCACATAGTTAACAAACGGCTCAGTCCCCATTTAATAAGTAAGGTGAAATCTTAATTATGACTGTTAAGATGCTTAACTAGTAGTAAAGTCAATTTTATTTTATATTTCCAGCTCAATTTCAAACTGGCCCATCAGAATCATGGGGAGATACACAAAGACTTTGAAGAATGCAGAAGAGTGCAACAAATAGAATCAAATCAGTTGATTAACACCTTTTGTTCATCTTTGTGATATTAGCAATCTTTGCCATTGAAACTATAGCCATCTCTCAATTAAGTTAGTAATGGGGGGCCATAGATACACTCAAAATACAATCAGAACAAATTTAGGAGAAATCTTTTTTTGAGTTTCAGAGCCATATAAGAGTTTACTGTAAGTTATGAATCCCCTTCCCAGAAAAATGCACATGAAGATATAAAAATGGCTTTTTCCACATAGTTTCAAGGGGTTCATGGACCTTTTGAAGTCTCCAGGATTTTTGAAAGGATCCTTAAAATTGAATTATTAGCCTGTTGGTGACCTCATGGACCTCAGAGACAAGACAAGATATACATGACGTTCCTCGTCACAGAAGCCCCAGGAAACTCGGCTTGTGACTTTGGTGAACTCATGGTTATTGACTTGATGGGCTTTCTGGTACCACATGTGATATTGGTCCTTTGCACATTCATTTCATTCTCAAGGGAAATAATTAATTATATGCCTGCCTATCCTTCCTTACTACATTTTAAGCTCCTGGTGGTAGGAAAAAAGTTTCCTCATCTTTGTATAATCCATTAAGTGCTTATTAGGATACCTCACAGAGTACGTGATCAGGAACGGAAGCAGGACATTTTGATGCGGATATTCTGAAATGGGGGACATTTGGATGCTTCAAAATTTGAAAATGATCCTTTTCTTTATCAAGTAACCTGTGAAGCAAATATTACTGGCTTTCATTCCCTCATCCCATTCTCAAGCCTTGCTCCATTCCCCAGGGAGTGAGTATCTGTTATGCTCAATTCTTGGTAAGTAAAAATACTCTAAAAGTTAATGTTTGATATCCATCAAAACAATTGCATCAAGATCGGTGGAAACACATGTATTTGTCTTTATACATGAATTGAATAATTGACTATAGGCATGATACCAGTTCTATTTATTTAGATGTTCCAGTTTCCCTAATTGCCTTCCCAAGCTCAGACTGACTTAATACCTCAAATTTCCCACTCTTCAGGTGTAACTTAGCAGTAGTCAAGAGACAGGCAACGCTCCAGGCAGTCAGTTAAATTTCATCTGTAATTGGAGGAGGTATATACAAGTACAAGATAGTAGTACTACTGTTAATATTGCAAACATTTAATGAAAATTTGCTATAGTATGAACCAAGTGCTTACATCATTAGCTTATTAGTTTTCCCAGTAAATCCATGAGGTAGGACTGTGGGTATTTAACTTTATTAGAAACTTCCAGTTTTCCTCTTCCTGTTCTTATAAGGCACTAATCCTGTTAGGAGGGTACCATCCTCATGATTTCATCTAAACCTAATTACTTTGCAAAGACCCCACCTCCAAAGACCATTGCATTGGAAATTGGAGCTTCGACATATGAATTTTGGGGGGACACAAACATTTAGTCCTTACTAGTCTATGTGGCCTGCCATTTCATTTTCTTAATGGTGTAATTTGATGAGACATTTTTAATTTTGATGAAATCCAATGTATGCTTTTTTCTTATATGGCAAGTGTCTTTGCATCTTGTCTAAGTTATTTGTATCTTCCCCAAAGTTGTGCAGATAGTATCCTATGCTTTGTTCTAGAAACTTTAGAGCTTTACCTTTTAACTTTAGGTCTGTGAGACATCGCAATTTAATTTTTGTGTGTAATGGAAGGTAGGCATCCAAAGCTCATTTTTTTCCCCATACAGATATTCAGTTGCTTCAATTACATTTATTGAAAACTTCTTCCTAAATCTATTGATTTGCATTGACACCTTTGTCAAATATCAAGTGGTAGTCTCTTTCTGGACTTTCTTTTCTGTTCCGTTGATCTATTTCTTCTTCTATATTCCAATACCAAACTGTTGAGTTGCTGGAGCTTTAGAGTAGATCTTGAACACTCCAACCTTGCCATCCTTTGAATGGTTTTGGCTATTTTAGGTACCTTTCACTGCAATAGAGATTTTAGAATCAGCTTGTCAATTTACACAAAAAAAGATTGCCAGGTATTTTGATAGAAATTTTGTTGGATCTATAAATCAATTGAGAGAGAGTTGGTATCTTAACAAAATTAAGTCTTCTGATCCATGAAGATGGTACAGCTCTTGGCAGTGTTTTCAATGTAGACATTTTACATGTCTTTCTTTAAATTTATTGCTAGGCATTTTATATTTTATGCTCTCTTGAATGCATTTTCAATTAAATTTTCAAAGTTTTGTGGCAAGTATATAGAAATGCAATAGATTTTAAAATATTGGCCTTATATGCTATGACTTTGATAAATTTCCTTATTAGTTCTAGCAGTTTATTTTTGATTCTTTTGGGTCATCTATGGACACAAATATGTTATCTCCAAATAAAGACAATTTTACTTATTTCTCTCCAAACTGTATTTTCTTCCTTCCTTCCTCCCTCCCTTTCTCCCTTCTTTCCTTCCTTCTTTTCTTTCTTTCTCCTCTCCTTCTTTATTTCTTTGGAGGAGATATTTGCAAGTGCAAGATAGTACTACTACTACTACATATATTTATTGAAAATTTACTATGAAACAAGTGCCTTTGCATCTTTGTAAAAAATCAGTTGCTTATATATGTGTGGGTCTATTTTTCAAATTTCTATTCTGTTTTATTAATCTATTTGCCTATCTTTATGTCAGTACTACACTGTCTTAACTAATATAGTTTTATAATAAGTCTTAAAATCACATAGGATTAGCCTTCTGAATTGGTTCTTATTTGTGAAAGTTGTTTTGGCTATTCTCAGTTCTTTGCGTTTCCATATGAATTCTAGAATCAGCTTGTCAATCTGTATTAAACAATAGCCTTCTGGGATTTTGATTGGGATTGTTTTCTATAGATCAATTTGAGGACAACTGACATCTTAATAACATTTATTCCTCAAACTCATGAACAAAGTATCTCTTTCCATTTATTTAGGTTTTCTATAATTTCTGTCAGTAATGATTTATAGTTTTTGTTGTGTAGGTTTCTCCAATCTTTTGTCAGATTTATCCCTAAGTATTTCATATTTTTTGATGCTTTGTTAATGACATTTTGAGATTTTAATTTCTTATCATTGCTGGTATATAGAAATACAATTGATATTTGTGTATTCATCTTGTATCTTGCAACCTTGCTACATTCACTTATTTTAGTAGTTTTTTGGTAGATTTTATTGAATTTTCTACATGGATGATGTCATCTGTGAATAAAGACAGTTGTACTTTTTTACATTTTTAGAATCAATTTGCTAAAATTTTGTTAAAAAATCAAATATAGTCATGAGGGATACTGGCCTATAGTTTTCTTTTTTCAAAAATCTTTTATTTTATTTTTAAGATAATGCTAAAATTTTCTAGCCTCACAGAACAAAAATTTCCTCCACTTCAATTTTCTGGAAGAGTTTTTGTAGAACTGGTGTTAGTTTTTCCTTAAATGTTTGGTAGAATTCAACAGTGAAATCATCTGTTCTTGTAGTTTGATTTGTGGGCAGATTTTAAATTATGAATTCAATCTCTTTAACAGAATCAGAAGTATCAGAACAGACTCTTATGTAACTATTCCTGGCTAAGAGTTTTAAAACTGTCATGTGAGCAAAGATTGGTAGTAAATACTAGAATTGGACTATGTTATCCCGTTTGAATTACATATCTTTGTTACTTATATTTTGGATATGTGTATATATTTAAATTAATTTTTAAATAATAGTTTATCAATCACTTAATGAGTGCATATTTCACGCATAGTATGTGCCAGTTGTTGCTGGGAGCTGGGTATTAGGTGGTGAAAAAAAGTTCTGGATGTTTTCCTAAATCTTATCATATATGCCTCATTCCATAGTGAATTTTCTAAAAGTTAAAACTTGTGCTTTCTTTATAAAATCCTGAGTTGTTTATATGCTATCTTCCTAGCTAGATTGTACACTAGTTGAGGGTAGGTATCCTATAATTTTCACCTTTGTAATCAGAGCCTAGCACAATGTATTACTCTTTGTAGGTTCTCAAGAAATGTTTGTTGATCTCACTCAACCTGTTGGTATGATTTAGGAGAGTCACCTAAATTGGCTAAACCTGACATTTATAGCAGGCAGACTGTAATCATATTTTTTATAAATAGGTGTACTTAGGGAACAGGTGTACTTACAAAATAGATGGCATTCTGTTATATGATCCATCTAAGGGACTAGCACTGCTGTGTGCTGCCACTCCGGGGGAGATTCCATTTATAACACAGTTTATGAAAATGCAACACACAGCGCATTGGCTGTGTGCTGAGAAGTATCCAGTCTGAACAGTGGTCGTGTGGGTACTCTTTCTTGCCCAAGGCAAATGCTCTCAGCCGGCCACCCTTGCATTGTTACACAGTGCTCTTTGTCCTGGACTACCTTTTTGTTTCCTATTCTACAGGTCAAAACTTTACTCTTTTCAAGCTTTCTGTCTTTCTTCTTATTCCACGCTTTATCAACGGAGTACCTTGGATGTAGCGAAGAATCAGCTTTACCCAGAGAGAGTTCTGGCCTTTGCTCTTAGCTACTTGGATGTGATCTTTTGGCCTTGGGATATCCTGCCTGATGGGAATGTCTTTGTTTGCCTGGGGGCTTTGGCCACCAAACTGGCTAACAATGTGATTTATGAGGGGGGCTTTGGGCCTCGGGGTATGTTTTGTCTCTGACAGGGACTGGAGGCTAAAGGTAATAGCTTGACCTCTGAGAAGGGCTGAACTAAAGGTCAGACACATGGGCAGTGTGTGAAGGAGCCCCAGTAAAACTCTGGACACCAATGGCTCGGTGAGCTTCCCAGGCTGCAATACTCTGCATATTGTCACACATTGTTGCCAGGAGGAGGTAGCGCTGTCCGGCCTCCACAGGGAGAGGACAGCTGGAACGTTTGGACCCTCCCCATGCGTCTCTTCCCTTGGCTGATTTTATCTGTGCCCTTTCATTGCAATAAACTGTAACCATGAGTGTAACAGCTTTCAGTGGATTCTATGAGTCCCTCTAGTGAATTAATTATCGAAAGTGAGGGTGGTTTTGGGAACTCCCCTTTCCTGCACTTGGTGTTAGAAGTGAGGTTGGCCTCTTGAGGGAACTGGTCCCTCTAACCTTTTTTTTTTTTTTTTTTTTAGACAGAGTCTCATTCTGTTGCCCAGGCTGTAGAGTGCTGTGGCGTCAGCCTAGCTCACAGCAACCTCAAACTCCTGGGCTCAAGCAATCCTCCTGCCTCAGCCTCCCGAGTAGCTGGGACTACAGGCATGTGCCACCATGCCCGGCTAATTTTTTGTATATATATCTTTAGTTGGCCAATTAATTTCTTTCTATTTATAGTAGAGATGGGGTCTCACTCTTGCTCAGGTTGGTTTCGAACTCCTGACCTTGAGCGATCCGCCCGCCTCGGCCTCCCAGAGTGCTAGGATTACAGGCGTGAGCCACCGCGCCTGGCCCATTTGGGATTTTAAATTTGGTTTTCCTTCTTTTACCCTTGGCCCTTCATTTTCTTTTCCAAAGATTGATCTTTAAAACATATTAGTCGGATCATGCCACTCCCTGCTTAGGATCTTCTAATGCCTTTCCATCACACTGAGCATCAAATTCAGAGTCATCGTGGTGGGCTGTGAGGCCCTGCATGACCGACTCCCAGCTAACCCTCCTGCCCTCTGGCTCCTTGCTCCAACTCGCCAAGCAAACGCCAGACCTGGAAACTTTGCATTTGCTGTTCCTTCTGCCTGAAATGCTCTTCTGACGGATGCTTACATGGTTCACTCTCCTACTTAATGCAGGTCTTTATCAAATGTTTATTCTCCAGAGAGACTTCCTCAGGCCATCCTCCTATGTAACATGGTCGCGCTCAGAGCCATTCCCTGAACCTCACCCTGCCTCATCATTGTTCAAAGCACTTCCCGCCGTCTGATGTTGTATCATGGATTTATCTGTTTCCTGGCCTATTTTCTTCCTCTTTCACTAGAATGTAAACGGCACGATGGCCAGGGGACATGTCAGCAGCACCCTCTTGTCATCTAACAACCAAAAATGCACATTTATTTCTAATGCCCCCTTGGAGGGAGGGTGTGGCGCAGCCCCTGACTGAGAACCAGGGCTGGAGGAAGTGAACTGGACACACAGGAGGCCGTGGCTTCAGGCAGATGCTCCTGGTTTTTATTGATCATGTTTCTGTCATAGCCTGCAAAATGCTTTGTTTCAATTATTCATTTCCAATTCTGTCTCCTTCTGCTAATCTGTGAGTGCTCTGAGTAGGGATCAAGATTTGTCTGGGCATATGATCCCATTTAATACGTGCATGTATATGTATGTGTGCATATATGTATATTTATGTATACGCACATGTATGTTTTCCCTGCCGGACTGCCCAGCCTCCACAGCCTTGCACTTTTCCACTCTCTGATGTACCAGGTGTCATTCAGCAGCTGGAGTAAAGCAAAGCAGGGACTTTGATGTTACAGACACTGGCCCTCGTGCAATTCCCGGCCCAGTCCTAAGCCAGCATCCACTCCTGTTATTGCGGGTGTGATTAGCTCTAGTTTACAAATGAGGAGATGGGGGTTCGTACTCTTCCCCTGAAACTCCTTGATTGATAACCAACTGGCCCTTGTAACCTCACCTTTGCTGTTGTCTCCATTACAGAAAGCTCTGAGCTCAGCCCTAAGTTGTGATTTTAAAGAGGAGGCTCTTCAGGTACTGAGAGAAAATGCTGACTGGCAGTGTCATTATTTTAGGTCGAGGTGACTAATAAACCTGCCGTCCTTCTGTGCTCTGTGCTGAGGGAAAACGACCTTTGATTTGCAGCAGTCGCCGGGCTGGCCACACCTGCAGTCATTGGCAGCTGATGGTGCCGCTTTGTCTCATGAGACATTAAGTGACCTGCTTGGATCTACTGGACTAATTAGTGGCAGAGCTGGGATTGGAACTCAATATTCACTTCTCCAAATGACTAGGCTCCCTCTGTGCTTGGAGTCTTCTTGACTTCAAATGTTTCTGAAATGCGTATTTGTTAGGACCCTGAATCCCTGTGACCTTTGGCAGTCAACTCCCCTTACCCCAATGCCCCCAATGGGTTCAGGGAACACACAGGACAATCCCTGCAAATGTGTGCTTTATTCACCAACAGAGGGTTTCTGTTCCCATCTCTTCTACCTTGATGACTTGGGCTGGAGCCCTTATAAACCTCAAGGATTCTTTTTATCCTTTTGGTTCAAGGTCTAGAAAGGCTGAGAGACCATTGGCTTATTTTTTTAGCCACAACCCACACTCTATTTTTGCCCTCTGACTGAGGTGTGAAAATACGAGTTCTTGTCCTTTAGACTTGGAACACAGCTGCCACCTTTCCCCACAGCGATGTTTTTCAAAAGCTTCATTATGACCAATTAGAGGATTGTAAAATCAATTTGGTGGAGTTGACCAGCATTAAAAAACAAAACAAATAAAATAGAAGAGAATGTAGAATATATAAAATAGTAGTAAGGTGCTATTCTGTGAAATGTTTTTTCAGTCGTGTGTGTGTGTGTATGAATGTGCATATGTGTGCATGTGAGTGTATACTGGATCACAATTTAAAATGCATTTCTTATTACACTTTGGAGTATAAAAAACAAGGTTCTCAACTTGCAAGTGATAATTATGATTTGGCAGAATATATCAGAATGATATACCACTAAAGGTAGATCAGAATCTCTGGAGGAAGGAGATTCTGATCTAGAATTCTGATCTAGGTGTGTGTGTTTTTTAAGTTTCTCAACTGATGACAGCAATCTCTCTTGCTACATTCCCAATACACGCATGCACACACACGTGTGCACACACATACACACACACTCTCCATGGTTGTTGACAACAGCCTCATCATATTTATCTGAGTATTGCCCCCACTGAAGCAGTGTCTGGCACTCAGAGGGTACTCAATAGATGCTTCTAATTGTCAAACAGCAGAGGTTTGAAGTCTAAATAGTGGAATCTATGTAGTTTTCTTTCATCATGCCGGGCATACATTTGGCACTTGATGCCAAATGCCCGTTGGTGTGGTCATAATGACTGACAGAAAGCAAAAATACGACCATGACAAGCCAAGTGAGTCAAATGCACAGGTGTAAGGAACAGCCATAGGACCGGGCTGGCTTCCCACAGCAGAATAAAGCCCTTTCCCCCTCAGTACACTTGAACAAACCAATCCAAACCAGGAAATCTCAGAGAAGGAGTGGCTGTCACCTCCCTAAGTAATAGAGCCTATCTCCTCTTAACCTTTGTGACCCTCAAAAACCAGTAAATTCCTTCTTTTATCTATCCTAAATCCTTTATATTACCCTCTAAGCCAATTTTCTGTTGTACTGTATTCAATGGGAATTGAAAACAGCTGGTCACCATCTGCTGTAGATTAATTCTTCATGTACTTGAAGCCTATAATTAGGTCATTCCTCAGCCTTCTCTTCTCCAGGCTAAATATCCTATTTCCTTTAGCCCTTCCCAAAAGGTTTTATTTTCCAATTATTTAATTGTCTTCATAGTGTTACTCTCAACACCAGGCTCTCTGTCTCCCCACGCCTCAGTTGAGAAGGCTGATCAGTGTGAAGGGTTATGGGTGTTTAAAGTCACTACTGCCACTTCGAGGGAGTCCTTTGCTGTGAGTTGTTTGTTTTCAGAGGGCTATTTAGAAATGAACAGCAGCCTTCAACTGACCTGGACCTTGCCGCTCTGAAATTGGAAGCAGAGGGATCAGAATGTTTCGCTTTGCTTCTACCCCAATTCCAGATGACCTGGACCATCACCCTGATTTTGCACCCCAAGTCTGTGAGTTAGCCAGGGCCAGTGTGGCTGTAATTCCCAGTCATTCTCACTCTCGATTATGGATGCATCATTACAATAGCGTTTTAAAAATAGAAAGATTTTTAACTTGACTAAGCTCAGGAAATGTGTATGAATGTGCATATGTGTGCATGTGAGTGTATACTGGAGTCTGGTCGAGAGAAGTGTTCTTCCTTTTAAGTCCAGGAAATACCCTGCTGGTGGGACGTACCCAGAAATGAAGAAAGCACGCCCCAGCTCCATTCTCCAAGCCAGTGATTCTCTTCCTTTCTAGAATTACACACATGCAACACATTCTATAACATACAGATATTGATGCAATATAGAAACATTTCAAAGATCAATAGGTTTTTGAAATGATTGAAATTATATCTTCATTTTGTGGCCCTTGGATCTGTCTCTCAAAACTGTGTTTTATAGCAGGAATTTTTGGTTGGAAAAAGTTACCCCCTGGTTGTCTGTCAATGATGACTCAGAAATTATGACCGAACTATATGATAGGCTTCTGTTTAATGTACATAATCCCTTCATGAGACAGATATTTTCACCCTTATTTTTACAAATAAAACAGACACAAAAAGTTTTTTTTTCTTTAAATGTGTTCATGGTTACTTAGGTGGCAGAGCTGGGATTTGGATCCAGCTCTGATCAGTCTTTCTGGTGTCATCAGAATCACCTCACACGCTTGCTAAATCACAGATCCCTGGAGACCATACTCAGAGTCTGATTTAGGATGCAGGGCCCAGGAATCTGCTCTCCCAAACAGTTTCCCCAGCAATGCTAATGCACGTAACCCAGGTCTCATGTGTTGAAAAACACTAACTATTTGATGCGGGGGCACCTGAATTAAAAAATCTAGACTATTGTTTCTCAAACTCTGTTGAACATCTACCCAGGGGCTTGTTGAAAAGAAGCCTGGATGTCCTTCCGCAGCTACTGAATCAGAGTTGAGAAAGTTGGAGTCACACATATTGTGGATGTGCAGCTGGGAAGATTTGGAGGCACGCTGGAGTCCTCCTGCCGGTGGTTTCCTATTCCCAGCACATCTAGATGGTTTTGAGGGAGATGGAGTCTGCTAGGGTGAAAGATGGGATGGTAGTGGCTTACAGCTCTCGGCTTTCTAAATATGGAAAGAAGCTATTGGCTAAGCCAGCAGTGGCAGGATGCAACCTAAGAATGCTTGTTGCCTCACTGGGCAAACACCTCCTAAAAAAGAAGAAAAAAAAAAGAGAAAGATAAAAAGCCATGATTTTGAAAGCCAAATATTGCATTTGCTATCAGAAGTACAGTGAAGGGATAACCACTTGTTATGATGTCATAGCAGGTAGTGTTGCCATGGCAACCCAGCAGGGGACTTACAGAGGAGAGAGACAGCAGAACAGATGGGCAGGGTGTCATTTCATTGGGAACTTAAGGGATGCAAGAAGGTTTACTGAAATGAGCAACATAAAAAAATACTCGGCATACTGAGAAACCCAGACTTAGAAGATGAAAACTCACAGGACTTGGTTCCATGAATTTATTTTAAATCTACAAAATACGTTTTAACAGTAGGAGTACAAGAATCCTCATAGACGTCTGAGAAATCTTCATTCAACAGACCTCATTTGCAAACAGCTCTCTAGTGAATCACAAACTGTACCATGTGTTCATGGTAGACCACGTGTGGGAAAATGAGTATGGTGTTTGCACGTAAAAGCCGGAGTCCCACAAAGATGATTAAATTGTCACTAGATGACCTAGAGATAATTGATTGAATTCAGCATCGCAATTTCTTGAGTTAGTATTTATCAGGTAAGCAGATGGAAATAATTTTGAAGGTTCATGCATATTTGTATTTAAATTTCAGTATTATAATATTTATAGACAATGTTTAAAAAAAGAACAAATCTTAATTTTCTAGATGAATTTTTACTTGTATTTATTTAGTTCATTTTTACTTTGAACCACGGAAAAGTTTTTACTTAACACTTTAACATCTACACTTCATGAGTTCCTCAAATTCATGACAACCTAACCAAAATGATTGGAAAAAAAACTTCTCTACTTTAACAACTAAGTTTTATTAGTTCCTTAAATACATAATGGCTAAATCAAAATGACTTCAAAAGGAAACATATGGATTCTATACAAATGTTTATCCCGTCACTTGATAAAGATCAAACAGGTTTTCTGCCATATTGCGCAGTAAACGGATGCTGACCTCATCTGGACAGGGAGAAGGAATTCCTTACGTTTTTCTTGTTTAAGTTGGTTCTTGAGCCAAAGTAAGGGAAAAAGGAAGGAAGGAAGGAAGGAAGGAAAGAAAGAAAGAAAGAAAAGGAGGAGAGAAAGACACCCTACATATGTGAATAATTCCCCTCAGAGTACTGCCTGGTATAAACTCCTGAGAGACTGACTCTTTCCTAAAGACACGTGTCTTCCCAATTTACCTTGTGCTGCTTCATAGACGCTGTGCAATCGCACTCTTCCTCACTCAGATGCCCTGTGATTTTACTGTTCAAATGTCTCCTTTCGCTTCCCAGCCCTGTAAAATGAAACACTTTCCAAGGCAGGAAATAAGGGCCTCTCTCCGCCCTTCATGTTTTCAGAGGCATCTGGCTTTTCCTTCTCCATGTGTAGTCTTGCCGTGGCTGTGGGGTTCGGTGTTTTACACTGCTTCACAGATTACCACGCGTTATCACCTTGATTGAAGATTGAAGATCTTCAATCTTCCCAGGATGAACTGCTTCCTCCTGTGCCCACGCTTCCTGAGAAGTGTAGCTTCTGAGATCCAATTCTGAAGCCAGCAGCCTTGCTGGGGACGTCGCTGAAGAGCTGAAGCAAGAACAAGGCTGTGCAGGACCAAAACTGTCTATTCCTGGCCACCAAAATCTCACCCCTTTTTTATGTCAGCACTAAGGAAGGCTGTTTTGGGCTAAAGTGAGATCTGCTTTTACAGTGGCTGACTATGTGAGAAAATTATGATTCTGTGACAGAAATAGATTGGTATCCACATGGTCAGCATGTGATAACGGTCTAATTAGTGACCCATGTGCTCATTCAGTCTCTTCAGTTCATCTGTGTTCACCATCACTAGATCATTCCTGAAGACAGAGTAGTCTCAAAAAACGGAGGCTGCCTGTAAGAAAAAAGGAGCATCTCAAATCCTGGGATGGGTCTCTTTATCACTCAGGACTCCACTACTTGGAAATAGCAGAAACAGATTTGAACTAGCTTAAGCAAAAGGGGGGCATTTGTTTTAAAGGTAAGGGAGTGTCTCATGAAATCCAAGTGCAGGGATGCTACCTAAGGCTCCAGCTGCAGCCAGGGATTGCAAGTTGGTTGCTGGTCCTATGTGTTTGCGCGTTCCTCTCTTTACAGACTGGCGGCCCTTGCTTCTTGTTCTCCGTGTTGGAAAACAAGGCCATGGTCTTGGGGTGTGTTTCCTCCATTCAGGAGGGAGCCACGCTGCGGTGAGAATCGTTCTGTTGCATCTCCAATTTCCTGTGAGAAGGAGTCTGTTAGCTCAGGCTGGGACATGTGTAGACTCCTGGTCCAATCAAATACAGCTTTGGGGAGGGATCACATTGTACAAAAATGTCCTGCTGCTCTGGCCACGTGGATAGCAATAAATTAGGGTACAGGCGGGGCATTTCCAGAGCTGGGTAAATGGGTTTGAACTGGATAAACTACAAGACTCCCCTTCTGACCTGGCACACCTTTCTTTTTTTCTTATACATTTAAAGACCCCTCACCTAAGATGATCTAACTGATAAATATCAATTGTATATACTATTCAGGATACCCCAAATTTATGTTGTGCCACTGCATCCAAAAGAGTTTTTTTGGAGATATTATTCAGGATTAGAGATGAGGATTTTTGGTGAATTCCATTCCTCTTGCAGTTCAGTCTTGTTTTGTTTTGTCCACACTTGATACCTCACTACTTTGTAACCCATGAACTATCTAAAGATAAACACTTCTAACATACGTGATACAAAACGGTGGAGTAACCTCAGTGGAAACCTCCCACTTAGAAGACAGAAAAAGGAAAGAACCATCCTGGTAATAGACCCAGAGTTCACGCTTTCCTGTAGTTAAGGATCACAAAATCCCAGGACAGGACATCCATTGGTCACTGATTGCTGGCAGGGGAATGACTTCCTTGGTCAACTGAACTGGCTGTCTCAGGTTCTGACTGACAGATTGTCCTTTTCTAGTGCCTTTCAGGTCCATCAGAGAGCAGCACTCGGGATGATGTGGGGTCCGTAAAAACAAACCAGTCCACCTTCTGTTGGTGCAGACCCTGGGGCTTTGGGATTGCTTTAGAAGCTGAGAAATTTTGAGCCCTTCTTCACTAGGCATGTTTTGTTTCATTTTTCCCGGCAATGCAACACCCTTAAATCCTTAGTTTCATTTGTGGGGACTCCCTTGGCTAATAACCACCACCAAAAATCCTGTGCATCTGTTTCTTAATGACGGGGCCGGCCTTTCTTTCCCTGGCCCTTGGTTCTCAGCTGGAGAGGAGAGCTTTCTTCTCTACTCTGCCCTGGAATGGCGCTCCAGACTCTGCTGGGGCATCATCGCCTTTGTCTGCCAGTGGAGTGTTTAGTTAGAATCCCCACACACAAAGGCTGCCTTCAGGAGAGCCTACCCAGATTTTGGGAATGAAAAATTGAGCAAAGAGCAGTGATTATCACTTCATTTCCCAGCACTTGAAATGGGACAGAGTCGCCCGCACACAACACTTAGGCTGATTTGCAAGGGTGAGCTGCATGTGCTGTTGATTGAAGCAGTTGCATATTTTAAATAATACTTGCTATTAAATATTATTTAAAAATATTTAAATAATGTGCTTCTGTCCTCCCTGAAAAAGTCTGCTTGCACTCACTCTCTAGTCTCCGTGCTGAACTCTCAGCCCTGTGCTCACTATTAATCCTCTGCTCCCCCACATCCTTGGGCTCCCTTCTTGGAAGTTTGAACTGTGACACTCTACAGTTTTCATGTTTTCCTGCCTCTCCAATCTTGCAGCCCTCTCCTGTCACCTCTGATTTTACTTCAGCCCTGGAACCCAAGAGATCCTGTGCAAGGAGTTGACACCAATGGCAGGGGGAGATTTTTCCGCCCTCTTCTTTGTCTCCAACTACACTTTCTAGTTTCTTTGTTCCCAGGGCAAGTGAATAAGCCAGAGAGGAAAGTTGGAAGAAAGTATGTTCCCTAGAGACGGTGGACAAGAGGCCTGTGACATTTCCTCCTAATAGTCGTGGCTCTGAAAGATCAGTCCTGGACCAGGACAAGGGTGTCACGAACAGATTTTGCTTTGGGTCAGTATTTGGATTTTAGTTTCCCCCCTACCATGGGTAACCAAACTGAGTGTCCTTAAAAAAGGTGAGTGTGTCACACTTAGGGCACTGCCTTCCTCCTTGACGCTTCCCTCTGCAGCTTGCTTTCTCTTATAAAGAACATTTACCGATTTCCTATTCTGTGTTGAGTGTAGCATTCTGTATTAGATGCACAGAAACAGATATTATTACCGTCTTCATAGAGCTTAAAGTCTAGCAGGGGAGAGTTGATGACTCACGTATTTACTCGTGAAAAGTCCTTTGAGTGGGAAGTGTATATTGTGGAGCAGAGCCAGGACGCCTCATCCGGACATGAGGGGGCCAGGCAAGGCCCTCAGTAACTTCAAATTTAGATCTGAGCAGTGAATAGGAGGGAACCAGGGACAGTTAGATTTGGTGGTGACGGTGAAGAATAGGAAGTGAAAAGCATTTAGGTAGCAAATGTCTAACAGATGTCAGATCTGTGTGTCACCTTCTGCTAAGATCTAGATGGACTCCAACCCTCAACCCACATTTTGCAGAAGTTGAAAGTCTGCCTCAAGATCGCAGAGGCTGGTTCTTGGGTTGTGCCTGCTACACGCATAGAACTTTGACCTTTCCTCAATTACCACAAAAGCCCACTCACACAAGGAATTTAGTCATGACTTTCTTTAGCATTTTGGGGTCACCAGGAGGGATCCCACTGTGCACACCACTCAGCTAAATTCAGCAGAAAAACAAATTAGAGGTTTTTTTCTAAAGTCCTTTGCTTACTGCCCCCCACAATGGGGGTTTCCTGCTTTCCTTTCCCCCTTGGATGGCTCAATCGTCCACCCTTTTCCTTTTTTTTTTTTTTTTTGAGACAGAAGCTCACTCTGTTGCCTGGGATAAGGTGCCGTGGCATCAGCCTAGCTCACAGCAACCTCAAACTCCTGGGCTCAAGCAATCCTCCTGTCTCAGCCTCCCAAGTAGCTGGGACTACAGGCATGTGCCACCATGCCTGGCTAATTTTTTCTATATATATTTTTTAGTTGTCCAGCTAATTTCTTTCTATGTTTTGTGTTTTTTTTTTTTTTTTTTGTAGAGGTGGGGTCTTGCTCTTGCTCAGGCTGGTCTCAAACTCCTGACCTTGAGCGATCCTCCTGCCTCGGCCTCCCAGAGTGCTAGGATTACAGGCGTGAGCCACCGCACCCGGCCCACCCTTTTTCTTGTTCTCTTCTCATGCCTCTCCTTTCATTTCTTCTCCCTACTTTCTCTCAGGAGCAAATCCCCAAAGTTCCTCTCATTTTCCAAGTGCTCAGGGTCTCACTTTTTACCAGTGGTCTCTTGAAAACATAGCCCCTTGATTCTGCTGGTGGGAACTCCAAGCACAAAGACTGGCCATAGAGGAGGACGTGAGTGAAGAGCTTGCTCTCCCCAAGCCATCTCGCAGGTACCCTCCAGCGTGAGGTCAGCTATACCAGTAGGCGCCCACACACACGGATTACTTTTGTTACTGCTACTGTGCTACTACCTCTTACTACTACTGCTATTACTCTTCCTCCTGTTACTAGTACTACATATTGAGCACTTACTGGATGAAGCACTTTACATCTGTGGTTTCATCTAATCCTTACGACGATGCCATCAAGTAGGTATCATCTCCATTTGCCAGTGAGGGAACTGAGGCTTAAAGAGTTTAAGTAAGTTACTTAAAGTCACCCAGCTAGAAAATGTTGGTGATAGTCTCTCCTAAAGCCATATAGTTAATCACCATAATAGCATGTTGCTCTTACAAAGCACCTTTCCATATTTCTTGGCTTTAATTATAAAATGGGTCCGATTACGCTCCTTTGTGTACAGTGATAAATAGCGCCGTTCATACCGTAACACAGCATGGAACTGAAAATATGCACGTTAGTTGAAAAGCATCTTCAAATTAGTAATGAAAGTCAGTGAGAAAATATATTTGGGGGTTCAGCTATCTCTTCAGGAACACATGTAGACAGTAAGGCACACTGGGAATGGCTGAATTGTGTTCTGTTTCAATTTCCTAAAGGACTTCATGTTGCGCTATGGAAATGATTTCACTCTGAAATAATATTTGCATAAGAAAAAGCTTGTGATTAATTGCGTGTTGCTTGAGTGTCCATCTGTGAACGGGAAGAATAAGCTGTTTTTACTCATTCTTTGCTTCTCAGCAAAACAAGCAAACTCTTGGCAAATACCTAATAAATTTTGAGACCACATGTACTAATTTGTGCATTAGTCCTTCTCTCACGTCCTGCCTCCAAACTGATAACTCGGAATCACTCCAATTACATTTTCCAAAATGTCGTTTGTGAACTGTGACTCGATGGTCCACATACTCTCATAGCAACCTCTTTTGAAGCTTCAAAAAATACGGAATTGAATGGCAAGATTTTCACGGTTCAGTGAAGAGAATGGGAGATTGATAATCAGAACATTAGCGTTTGCATTTTGGCTCCAATATTTACCAGCTCTATGACTTACCAACATCAGGCTCCTTTTCTGGCAAATGGTGAAGTATGGAGGGCTGGGGAAAGAATGAACACTACTGAACACTTCATAGCAGACACACACTGTGTTAAGTTCTTCACATCCGTAATGCCATTTAATCCTCCTAACAATCCTGTATGGTCAATGGTATCGTCCTTTACCTACAGAGCAGGAGGCAAAGCCTCAGGAAAGTCAAGACATCCACGAGCGCATTAACTGCCAGGGTTGGTGACACGGAGCACCCAGGTGATCTCTTACTGGAGAAGGAAGACCATGGCGGCTGTGCTTCCTGTGAAACCTTCTGCTTCTTACGTCTTCATTGACCAAGTTTCCCTTCAAAGCTTTCCCTGTGGCCCCCAACTTCGTCCTTTCCCTCTTGGCTTGCAGATGAAATCAGGCCCCTTCCTCTAATCCCCTTTAGGTTCTTGATATTCTCTCTTTTCTGTCTCTCAGTCCACTTGCAGGGTTATGTGTTTTCATCCCTTCTCTCTGGAGTCTCTTGTGCTCATGCAGACTTCCTGCCTGGAATTTCTTTCCTTTTCCTGAGATACCTGTTCAAGATCACTGTCTTCTTAAAGTATTGTCTAAAAAGCAAACATATAACATGAAAATAACACTACCATATTTTTTAAAATTACATTTTTAGTTATTTGTGGCAGATGATAAGTACACAATTACTTTTTGTATATTGACCTTATAATCAGAAAATTTGCTGAGTGTTCTTATTATTTCTGGGAACTTATCTAGATATTCTTGGATTTGCTGTAGTCAATTATATTCTTTGCAGGTGATATTAGTTTTGTTTATGGTGTTACTGTATAGGCTAGTGTATCCCTTATAATGTCGACTAGATGAAGTGCTATAGGGCATGCTTGTCTTGTTGTTCAAGAATGAATACTCCCAACTTTTTATGATTAATTATATATATATATTTTGCTGTCAGCTTCTTGGAATGTCTTTTCTATATTTGTTGAGATGCTCATATAGTTTTTCTTCTTTATTCTTTTAATATTATGAGTAGCATTAATAGACTTTCAATTTCCAAATAGGTGGATTTTTAAATATAGGTATCCATAGCTACTATTTCTAATATAATTGCGTTGAGAAGGTAGTTTATATGATACTGACTATTTGCTATTTGCTTCCTAGCGTATGGTTAGTTTTCAGAAATTATCCATCTGTGCTTGAGAAGAATGTATATTTTCTAATTTGGAAGGGGCCAGGTTACTGTATCTGTTAATTGTATCAAGCTTTTAATTGTCTTATTCAAATCTTCTGTATCATTACTAATATTTTATATGTTTGAGCTATTAATTAATGGGAGAAAGGAGTATTTGTGATATTATCAGTTTCGTGTTATATATTTTGAGGCGATGTTATTAGGTACACTGAAGTTTAGAATTTATATTTTAATATTTTATCATTGTATAGGAATGCATTTTATCTCTATTATTGCCTTTTCCTTAAAATTTGTTTGGTCCTGTGCTAAATATATTAAATATCTAGATCATATTTCATTTGATTAGCATTTGTCTGACGTGCCCTTTTTCATCATTTTGCTATCAACTCTTTGGGCTACAGTGTTAGGTCTTTTAAACAACATATAGCAGGATGTAAAAATTATATATCTGATCTGAAAATATTTGCCTTTTACTTGGACAATTAGTCCATTTATATTAATTGAGATGACTGATAAAACATATTTCTTTGTATCAAAAATGCCATCAAATGTACGATACATCACTATGTACTAAAAAAAAGAAAAGAAAAAACCAGAAATGCTTCCAACTGTAGCTATTCAATGCCATCAATTGTAAGATACTTTATGATATTGGAGACTTCACAATTTGAAAAAAGCATTTAGAAATATAACTATATAAACATACCACTTTCTAGTAATCATATTGGCATAAGTTCAAAAGTTTGACAATGTACCTGTTAGGGACGCTTTGGATAAACAGGTAGTGTTTATATTCCTGGTAAGAATACAATATGACACAATTCCTATGGTGGAGAATTTGGTGATTTCAAGCGAAATTACCTATTGATTTACTCTTTGACTCAGCTGTCCCTCCTATAGAAATTTAGCCTAAAGATTTACCAGCAAAAATACAAAATTACTAATAGGCTATTAATTGCAGTGCAGTTTGCAATAGTAAAATATTGGAAGCAAATTGGAAGCAAATCAAATGCCTATTAGTAGTGTTCTTGTTAATAAACTATGGTACATCTGTCTAATGAAGTATTATAAAACTGTAAGAAAATAATTTGGAAGATCTGTCTCTCTCCATAAATATATATATATATACACACACATATATATATGAGTGAAAAGAGCAAAGTGCCGATGAGTGTGCATTATATGCTGCACTTGGGTAAGAAAGAGGGTGCAGAAAATGAAAACATATATAGTATTTGCTTATACATTAAAAAACAAACAATGGGAGGATAGAAACCGAAACCTAATAAAAATAGTTATCTATGGGAAGAGAAGGAAGTTTGGGGGAGAATCATAGACGGACACTAGACTTCTCTAAACATATCTGCTTAGCAGTTTCACTATAAAACCATGTGATGTTTACATTAAAACAGTAAATAAAAACCAAAACGTGACGTACCTCCCATATTAACAACAAATAGAAACAAATGAACCTAACTGATGTGAAGTTGGTGGTCTAACCACACAGAGAAGAATTATCTCAAGTGACTTTAAAGCAAAGTATTTTAACTGTGCATTTTCAATGAGAGCCACAAAACAATCTTTTGCTTTATGTAGCAGTTTTCATCTTAGAAGTAGCCTATAGTCTAGTCTTATTTTTGGTATTATTATTTTAAAAGTATAAATGTAAAAAGAATAAATATGTTAAAGTAGTATGCGATTTATGTGAACTTCATTAGGAGCTAAGATTTGTAGTGTAAGAAAAATAGACTACAAATATAAAATAAAAGAATTTAAGAAAAATCATATAGTTGGGAATACCAATGTGAAATAATAGTTGTTTTCTACTTCTAAAACATTAGTATGTTCTAGCTGTATCAACTGAAAGCTCTAGAACTAATGAAAACCCGGTAGTGATGAGCACTTTCAGTGTTGAGATTGTGCTCTCCAAATACCATTTCCCAGTAAGAGGAACTGGAGAGCTTTTGAGAAATTCTTTACATAAACCCTAGGAACCAGTGTTGAAGGGCGGGGGGAAGAGAAATTGTTGACTTCAAGTCTGGAGCAAGAAATGTATAATAAGATAAGCCTAGAACATCTCATGCCAGAAAGCAAGGAAGTGCTCAGACTACTGAAGTAGTATTAAAAGCACACAACAGCAAATTAATCAAAGGTGGGACTGATTAAGAGTTAAAAATAATGATGTCTCCAATGAATTGATGTAAATCAAATATATAAATCTATGAGTTCAATATGAAATTCAAAGTAAAAGTTACATTTATCATCTTTCAATCTTGCTAGGACACCAACTTACTATTCTAAAAACTGATAAATAAAATGAATTAAACATTTATGGTGTCTTTCCCATGTTATTCTTATTTCAGAGTAAGCAAATAGTTGATGAGGGAAAGTTCTTTATGGAAGAACTCCAACTAATAAATGTGGGGAAAATGGTACAATTTTCAAAGCATTGTTTTGCAGCCCTATTTAAATAATGGATCTAGGCAATGATCACCAGTGACTACTAACACTAATGTGTATACAGTTGCTTGGAAACTTTATAAGAGATGGATCAGACTGACATCACCCAAACCTATTGCTCAATCCTTACTTCTTTAAAAGTGGGACAATTAGATATTATGTGCCTTTTGATGAGATTAAGTAGGAAGTACGTAGTATTACCTATGACGTATTCTTGCTAAAAAGAAAAAGAGAAGGAAAAACATTTATTCTAACTCTGATAAAACCTCTAGATTTAACTAGAATTTGTAGGAAATGCAGGCACTAGAGGAACATGTTAACCAATCCTGCATGAATGCAATCAGCTGAAGCCAGAAAATAAGAAATGCTATACATTTCTTCAACAAATAACAATAAAATACAAAATAAAACAAAAAGTATGAAATACAAACAACAAAGAGTGGGGCACTGTGATGGGTATAAAGACATATAAGGACATCAGTAGAATGCAATGTGTGGATTTTTTTTAGATCCTGATTTGAACAAACCAAATGTGTGAAAAAAGTTTTGAGACATTTAGGGGAAATTGAGCACAGATTGGGTATTAAATGATATTGAAGCATTTTTGTTTATCTTGCTATTTGAGACAATGATGTTGTGGTTTATGTTTTTAAAAGTCCTTATCTTATGTTGGTATTCTTAGTGTTGCATTCTGAAGTATTAATAGGTGACACAATGTGATGTCTGTGTTTGCTTTGAAATAATTTGGCAACAGTAAAAAAAAGTGGCGGGGGAATTATATGCAACAAAAATGCCAAAAGGTGATCATTGTTGAAGCTGGAAAATATTACATTTAAATTCATTATACCATTCTTTCTAAAAATGAGCATGTTAGAATTGATAAAATGTAGTATTAATTTTTTTGTACAATCATATAAACTTCAGCGGAAAACAAAAAAATGTTGCTCCTTTTCTTATTCTACTTTATTTTGTTCGTTTCTTTTTCTCTTAAGGGTTTTAAAATTTTATTTCTCTCCTGTTAACTGGTTTTGAAGAATTTCTATTTCCATTCCTTTAGTAGGAATGGAATTTCTATTTCCATTCCTTTAGTTCACATTATAACATGCATTGACTTAATAAAATCTAATGTTAATTAACATCTCTACATACCTTTCTGCTAAATAATACAAGGTTCTAGGAATGCTTTAACTTTATTCACTGCCCCCCACAATTGTACATGTTGTTATTGTCCAGTTGTTTAGTTCCATCTTAGTTTTATTTACTTTATTTTTAAAATTTTATTTTAACTATTTATTTATTTTTAGAGAGAGAGTCTCCCTTTGTCACACAGGCTGGAATGCAGTGGGGTGATCATAGCTAACTATAACCTTGAACAATTCAAGCAATCCTCCTGCCTTGACCCCTTGAATTGCTTGGACTACAGGCATGAGCCACACTGTGCCCACCCCATCATTATTTGTTTTTATCATTACATTAAACAATGTTTGTATTAGATTTACCTCCATGTTTGTTAATTTCTTTTTACTTTTGATTTATTTTGCTTTTGATTTCAATTTTCTTTTTTCCTGAGATATCCATTAATTTTTTTTTTTTTTCTGAGACAGGGTCTCACTCTGTTACCCAGGTTGGAGTGCAGGCCTCATCATAGCTTGTTGAAAAATCAAGCTCCTGGGCTCAAGCGAACCTGCTGCTTCAGCCTCTGGAGTAGCTGGGACTGTGGCATGCATGCCCACACTGGCTAATTTTTCTATTTTTTGTGGAGACAGGATCTCACTCTTGCTCAGGTCGGTCTCGAACTCCTGGTCTCAAGCAATCCTCCAGTCTTGGCCTCCCAAAGTGTTAGAGCTTTGGGTGGCATAGCCACTGTGCCCAGCCTAATGTTTTCTTTTAAGATCTATTAGTTGAAAACTTTTTGTCTTCACTTTTCTAAAAATGTCTTTATTTCATCCTAATTATTGAATGAATATTAGGCATATAAATGTTTTTTCTCAGATTTTTGAAGATGTTATTTAATAAACTTCTATCTTCTGTCATCATTGATGAGAAATCTGCTATTGTTTTGTTATTCCTTTGTCAGTAATGCATATTAACTTATTTTTTGCTTTTAAAATTTCTTTTTAACTGGTATTCAACAATGTAACTGTGATATATCTAGATATGGATTTATTTTTACTTATTTAGCTCAGGAATTTTTATGCTTTTAGAATCTGAATTACTGTCTTTCATTACTTTTGTACAATTCTCAAACACTACCTATTTGAAAAATTTTTCTCCCCATGTTTTCTGTTTTCTCCTTCTGGAATTTTCATGTTTTCTGATTCTTGTCTCTTTATACTACATTGTGGATTATTTCCTCAGATGTTTCAAGAGCATCTGGAAAGAGTGTCAAATCTGCCGTTTAACACATCCATTGGGTATTTAAAATTTCAATACCAGCATTTTACATTTATAGAAATTTCCATTTTTAACTTCTAAAACATTTTTCAGTGTCTCATTTTCTTCTTATGTCTCAATATTTTTATATCTATAAGTACATATACATACAAATGTATATATTTAATGGCTTCTATGTGATTATACATAATCTGAAGTTCACGGGGAGTGTTTAGTACTAATATTTACTTATGGCAGCTGTTTGTTCTTGTGTTCTGTAATTTTGGTTTGTGAGCTCATCTTCAGTATTCTTTTGCCTGTGGGAATGCTGTGAGACCTGGATTGAATAATCCATAGGGGTAGTTTTGTGTTTACTTATATTAGGATTTCATTTTATTTTTATTTTATCTTTTTTATTAATTCTTTTGAATAATTAATGTAAGTTACAACATTAAAAAGCCTTCCTTTCCTCTCTGTACTCCATTCACCCCGTTTACCTTCCCAGATGGGACTACTGTTGGAAGTTTCTATTGTTTCTTCCATTCTTTCATTTGACAAATATTGAGTGTCTATGTACCAAACATTGTTCTACGAGGTTGGGATACATAAGTGAACAAAACAGATGCAGATTCCTGCCTCCAGAAAGCTTACCTTCTAGGAAAGTGTGTGCACACTGCAGGGAAATAGACAATAAATAACAAACACAATCAGTAAGTAAATTGTATAATACTTTTGAAGGTGGGAGTGACATGTGAAATGGGACATGTAAAACTGTTAGAAGTATGAAGAGTGCTGAGGCGAGGGGCAGGCTGCAGTAGTACATGATATTCTCATGGTAAGTCTCCTTGACTGGGTGAGATTTGACCAGACTTAAAAACGTGAGGTCATTCGCAAATAGGTAACTGTGGATCCATGCTCCAGGCCAAGGGAACAACTAGATGAAGGGTACAAGATAGAAACATGCCTGGCATGCTCAAGGAATAGCAAGGAGCCTAGTGTGCTGGAGTAGAGGACAGAAGTGGGGATTGGTGAGAGATCTAGAGGTATGGGGCACAGATCAGGCAAAGTCTGGCAGGCCATTGACTTTAACTTTGGTTGACGTTGAAAGCCATTGTAGACTTGTGGGACAAGGAGTGGCATGATATTACTTATATTTCTAAAGGATCAATCTGGCTTCTAAATTGAAATTAGAATTTGTGAGTGTGGTAGGGGGAACAAATGTAGAGGCAGGGAGATGTGCAGGAAGTTGGTGCAGTGATCCACGTTGTCTTGCATTCTTTCATGAGATGGTCAGTCTGGTGTGGCCACAGAGCGGACACAGGAGAGACACAGGAAAATAACATTTATACTCACAGGTCCTGGAGAAACAGAGTCACCACACAACATGGGGTCACACAGGAAGGGTACCAAAGGAGTGGGCTCACCAAAGCCATGGGAGTGGGGAGAGAGTGAGAACTTATCAGTGGGCATGTTGAGGCAGCAGGAAAATAAAGAAGTATTAAAATTTACAATACACATGCATTCTTATCATGATGGCCTTGACCAGGGTGGTGGCCATGAAGGAGGGGTAATGCTGTGGGATTCTGGATACATCTTGATGATAGATCCAACAGACACTCCTGACATATTGGAAGGGGGGTGGGAGACCAAGAGTGGAGTCAAGGATGATTCCAAGGTTTTAGGACCTAGCAACTGGAAGGATGGTTTTACCGTCAATGAAAATGGGGAAGGGTGTGGAGGAACAGGGTTGAGAGGATACAAGAAAAGTTTCGGGTTTTTAGTTGTCTCTTAGGCATCTGAATAGACATTTTGAGTTGTCCATTGACTATTTGAGTATGGAACTTGGGAGAGACATCTGGGCTAGAGATATAAAATTTGGGTGCAATCAACTTCTTGTGGTCACCAAGCCTTGAGACTTGGTGAGGCCACCAATAGAGTGAGTGTCACCATAGGAAAGACAGGGACCAAAGACCGAGCCTGGGACACACCATTGTTATCTAGAGATGATCTATGCACATACATCGTATATGTACATGGTTATTATTACTTTTTACATTAATGGTGTTCTATTACCTGCACTTTTTAGTATCTTACTTTCTTTTACTCACCACAGGTCTTGTTTCACAATGCTCCATGTTTTATGCTATTTCCGTAGGTTCCATGTTCCTGAACCCTTGCCTAGTGTAAATTTTAACCACAAACTCAAGTGAAGCAGGCCCATTTGCTCAAATCCTCAGGAAGGTTTTTTTCCACCAGAGCTTAAAGATAGACCAGTTTCTTTGTCGTCTTCTTGTGTTTGTGTTTAGGTTTTTCTAGGCTTTACTTTTCCTTAGGTGTGGATTTTTCCTTTCTCATCAGTGATTCTATACATTCAAGCAATCGTTATATTCCATGCAGTATTTAGTTATGAGGTTTTTCTTCTAAGTTTAGTCTTCCATATCGCCTTAAATACACCCACTACCCGGTCCTTGCTGAGCTCACTGTCAGAGTTCAGGCCCTCTTAATTTATTGTTCTACTTCACAAGCCTCTGGGCCGAACTCTTTTTGCAGTCTCCCCTCCTCATCCATGTTTTCATGAATCATTTTTTTGGATCCAAATCCGAAGAATCTACTCACTGGTCTCTAGTTTTTTAACAAATTTTCCCTCCCTGGAAGGCTAAATGTCAGTGTCTTCAGTAGGATTTGTCAGAAATCTTTCATTTCGTGTTTCACCTAACATCCTCTGCCAATGCTTTGTCCCACCCAACCTAAGTGTTTTTGAGACACGTCATGATCTCTTATGCCTTCTTCTTCTTCTCCTTCTTCTTCTTCTCATCCTCCTCCTCCTCCTTCTCCTTCTCCTTCTCCTTTTCCTTCTCCTCCTTCTTCTTCTTGAGATGGGATCTTGCACAGGCTGGAGTGTATAAGTGTATGGAGTGCAGTGGCTGTACCATAGCTCACTGTAACCTCAAACTCCTGGGCTCCAACAATTCTCCTGCCTCAGCCTCCCCAGTAGCTAGGACTATAGGCTTGTGCCATCATACCTGGCTAATTCTTTAAAAAATTTTTTTGGAAGAGATGGGGTCTCACTATGTTGCCCAGGCTAGTCTTGAGCTCCTGGCCTCATGTGATCCTCCCACCTCAGCTTCCCAAGGTGCTGGGATTACAGGTATGAGCCACTGTGCCCAGCTCGCTTACCTTCTTACCTTTGCTTAGCTTGTGTCCTTTTCGTGGAAGGTAGGTATTATTCCTATCAGTATTTCACAAACTGGAAAACTGAGGCACAGAGAGATTAAGTAATATGTCCACAGTCTTCTAGCTGGCGATCTGTAGAGCTGGAATTCAAATACATCACAAGAGCTTCCTCATCTCCTATTCTCTCCCAGACTTTGCTCACTCATGTATTTTCACAACTATAGTTGTAACACATTTTTAATCAGGTACCCAGATTTTTACTTAGTGTATTCTAAACATTCTCCCAAAATGTTACACAGGTCTGACGATTACAAGTTTAAATTACTGCATCACATTCTACTGAGTTATGCATCGTTATCAGCTTGACTGTTTCTCAATTGTCGGAAATTTAGGTTGTTTTCAATTTTATCTATTATGCGTAGTACTAAAATGATCATGTTAATGTACACTGCTTTTCCTTTCTTTAAATTTTTTCTTTAGGATAAATATTTGAAAGTCAGAATAGTTGTAAAAGAATGTAAATGATTCCATTACTCTTGATGTATAATGAAATGAAAAGAGTTGTGTACCTACGTGCTGCTAACAGCAGAATGTGAGATCTTTCTTCCCCACTGCTCTAGCAATGAGCCTTAGTCTCTTAATTTTTGCTAGGTAAGCCTTGCTTACTTTTTAATAGGCATATAATAGAATTTCTCTTTTCATTTTTATTTATTTACTAGGAGATCCAAATACTTTTTAATAAAATGGATTTTTTTCCCCATTGATTGCTATATTTGCTGCAAATACCTTTTGGACCTGTTGTTTGCCTTTTAAATTCTAATTTTGGTAGTTACCTTTACAGAACTTTTACAACTTTCATATGATCAATTTTTTTTGTCTCTTTATTTATAATGTCTCCTATTTCTTGACTCTTAGGATATAATAATATATTGTGGGTTATTTATTTATGGCCAGAGCATATTTGATTTTTGGTATACACAGCTCTGAATTACTAAGGAACTATGAAATTTCTGAAGTATCTAAACGAGGCTCTTAATGAAATGTAGTTGTGGCTACATAGAAAACTGTGCTGACTGCTCTGTGACTTACCTTATCTAAGCAGTTCACAATTTAATGCCCAGTGTTAGTAAATTTATTTATAGTTTAAAGACCCCGAATCCTTTTCTGCAGCACAGATCTGGCCCAAAACAATAATTCTTCCAGTTTTATAGGCTTCAAGCTGTTTTACAACGTGGAACATTAAAAGTGAACTGGCACATGCACACCCAATACTGTAATATTGTTATTTGTTTAAATTTAGAAGACAGCATGTGGCAATGTTGGGATGTTATCAGGGAAGGTTGACTGTATCAATGCTCACATATCTTTGAGGTTAGCATTTACCTTCTGTAGATTCTACACTATTCCAGGTCAGGTTTTCAGCTTTGAAGGCTCAAACTTTAAAAATTTTAAGCATATTTGGTGTGAATCTAGCTCTGCATAGACTCCCATTAACCAAGGTGACAAGAGACTGATGAATAACTCAAAGTACCAGTAGGCCATAAGAACATTGAATATCTTTTTAACTGAGATATATAAGCCAATATAACAAGCATATTATCTCTCTCAGTAGCTTTCTTGGAGGAGCAAAAGTTATACTCAGGAGTATATGGAATATGGAATCAGAGCAAAGAGAAAGAGTTGTCTGGTTTAGATAATTATTCAAAATGGGTTTCAGAAGCCATATATGTTCATGTCCACTGACTGTCATGCTGGGGTCTGTGGGCTGCCCACCTCCTCCCTTTATCAGAGTTAGTGTGGGTAACAACCCTTCTGGGTCTTCAAGTTTGCCTCTTCCGTGTGTGAGCTTGACTGCTTTCAAGTTCAGTCGTTCTCCTAAAAGGATTCAACAGAGTTGACCAAGCTCCGCTTACCTAATTCCAGTTACAACCTAAGTGGGCCTTCCTGTGGTGATTCTTGGGTCCCCTTGACTGGCATTTTGAGTGTTTTGAAACACATTTCAACAGTCTCTTGGAGTAACTGGATGACTAACCTCTTACATTACAGACAATGGTATAAACACTGGTTTAGCTCTTTGAGGACAAGCTTTGTCCCATGTTCTTGGTGGGAGAGGTCTCTAAGTGTTGCCCCTTTTGGTTCTCTGCATATGGTCCAGGGAACATGAGGGGTTTTGATCACTTCGTCCAACTCCAAATATCCTCAATCCCTGGCATCTCCTCTTTGCCCCCTCTTAGGAATTTTCCTTAGGACAAATACCTTAAGACACTTGGCCTTTGCCTTTCTTTCTTGGCATACGCCAAGCCATACCAATCTGAGGCTTGATGTTTCCCCTTCAGAAGTCCCATATGATCCCTCCTGAGCTGAAGCAAAAGGCTCAGACTTGTCTTTGGAGCTGCTTGAGCCTCCAAATGCTCCACCCCAACTGCACACCTGGACTGTCCTGGACCCTGCCCTCCTCCTCGCTGCCTCTCCAGCCACTCTGGTTGCTCCCCTGTGTGGTCTGGCTCCCGGCTGTACACCTGGCTCCCAACAAGCTCTGCCAGCTGCTGCATGGTTGTTGGCACTCAAGGGCATGCTGGCCGTTTGGCCACATCCCCGAACAATCTTTGTTAAAACCAACAAAATAAAATGTGTCTGAAGATATAATATAGTACTTTGGGGGGGAAAAATTAAATATTTTAGAAGTATATTGAAAATAGTAAATTCCAGAATATTTCACAATGCCCAGTGCAATGACTTGGACTGATGAAACAAACAAGCAAAAAAGCCAAAAGCCAAAATTGCAGAAGCAAATAGTTTTTCATTGTAAAGACATTAAATGTAGTTACTGTACATAATATGGTCCCAGAACAATAAAACTTTTGTAATTAGAAATCTGTTTAGTAATCAGGAACTTACGACACTTATTAAATGTTACAGCTGGAAAATTCTTCTTCTGCCTCCTCTTCTTCTTCTTCTTTGTCTTCTTGTTATACAATGAATCAAATGGTGGTAGTGCATGTGAAGTGCACAAAGAGATTAGTACAACAATAGTTTTTTGTAATCTATGTTAGAGATTGTGCACATACATATATAAGTTATATTATTATGTAGGAACAGTTTCATCCACCTAATCAGTGGAGTTAGCCAAACTGGGCAATCATGGCTTGTAAGGAGAAATAAGAGCTCTCTTTTTACAGGATGGGTTGTCATCATGTCAGCTGAGGGGTGCTTATGTGAGCTTCTGGCTGGAGCACTGCTTTGGCAGTACTGAACTAAATATTCAATAGTATTTGCTCAAGAGTATTCCATTTGATATCTTGAAAGTGATGAACTTGAAAAATTAGTTGGGGAAAAAAGTAATTGCAATGGATATACATTGCAGTTAATCTGACAGTTGTTTTTAAAAAACATCCCCTTTGGAAAATACGAACATGCCCTGTATTTGCATGGCACTTTTCAGTGTATAAAGTACTTTCACGTCTCTGATCTCATTACAGCCTTATGATACCTTGTGAAATAGTGCATTACTCATGTGTTTGTAGATGAAGAGGCTCCTTTTATAAGCGGCACATCTGGGACTCTAATTTCAGGACCTCCCTTTCATGTGGCAGTCACTCCAGAAGAAATCATGCTTGTGTGTGACTAGCGAAAGGCAGGCTTCCCACAGACACACACTTTTCTTGCCAACAGCCTATTCTTTCGGGCCGTTATATTTCGTTGTTAACAATTACAATGACTGGCGCTAACAGAATGCCTCGTCCGTGTCTGAGACCGTGTAAGTGTTTTTCTGTATACGTGCTAGACATTTGCTCACCTGCTCTCTGGCACACTGTCTGCTCTTTGTCTCTGCTCTGTGTCTCTGGGAACTACACTTCCCAGTCTCCTGTGTCTTCTGGCTTCTACCTCCTCTGGGCAAGGAGAGGCGCCGGCAGGAGACTCCTCCTTGCACTCTGCCTCGTGTGGTGTCTCCACCTGCAGCAGCAGCTAATTTCCTGTGGTGTTAGCTCCCCTGCCCCACCACACTCCATTTCCTACTAGGGTGCCTGGCTTGACTCCTGGGCTCTGCAAAACTATCACCTTCTTTTGTCCTTCCAGCAGCCAGTCTCCAGATGGTCTTTCTGTTCTGTTTGGCAACCTAGCTTTTCCATCTCTCATGGAATCAAATCCTTGCCTTGAATTCTATTTAAAAGACCTAGAGTGATTTTGTGTCATGATCAGACTGTGCCACTACGACATGATATTACTTTTAACCTTCACAACATTCCTGGGAGGAGGTAATATCATCTTTACTTACAGAGAAGAAAGGTGAGGCTCAGAGGAACACATAATGTGCCCAAGCTCACACAGCCCACACGTGGGGGCTGAGGGACTCAGGTCCAGCAGTCTGGTGTTATGCTCACCTCTAGACGACAGGTGCTGCTGAGTGAGTGCATCCTTGTGCCAGGCCCCAGGGCCTGTGTGTGTGCCTACAGGCACCTTCCTATGGCGTCCCCACAGCCATCTCCGCAGTGACCAATGAGGGGATGAAGCGCAAAGACCTTGTTAGCTTGCCAAAGGTGCCGAGTTGGTAAGCGGCAGAGATGGAATTCAAACTCAGCTCCATCTGACTCCAACCCTGTTCTTTCTACTACAACTAGCTCTTCCCAAAAGTTAACATGCAATTCCCATGTGGAATATGGTTGAAGTGTACATTCCCAGTCCCTGCTCCAGAAATTCCTATCCAGTAGGCTTGGGAAGCAGCCCAGGAATATGCATTTGCACAATTGCCTCCAGTGATGCTGAGGCCAGTCGGGGCCAGTCCCGCTCATTCTTTATGGCCTTCCTGTTCTACTTGTGACACCCTGTGTGGCCTCTGCACACCTCTCCTCACAGGCCTCAGTTTCCTCATCTGTGAAGTGAGGGGTTGGACTAGAGGATCTCCAAAGTTGTTCCAGATCTTTGCTGAGTCCCCTAACCCTGTGTGCTGCAGAGACACACAGCAGGTGATGTTGTGTGTGCAGGGGGACCGCTGCTGTGTCACGGAGCGCTCCGAGGGCTGGGAGCCAGAGTTTCCCATGGGCTCCAAGGCTGCGGGGCTCCGGCTGGAGCATGAAGGACAGCGCTGTTTATCAGCTTGCGGTAGTTAGCGAACTGACATTTTAAAAAGGAAGTGAATTATGGGGTGGGGGTTTTAATTCAGGGAACTATTTGAAGAACTCGGTGTTTGCTCTGAGAGGTCATTAAATAGGTTTTGTTCCCACACCCTTTGGAAAAATGATGCTTCATTAAAATGGCAACATGAGGTGTAGTGAAAATGGTGAAATTGGGAACACTGAAAAGACACATTCACTGGATTCCACTTAAAATGTAAAAGGAGTGTAAAGGAAACAAATGGACATTTTCTTGAGGCAGCTGAGCGGTACAAAACACAGGCATCTTTGTCTCCTTCTTGAAAACTTCCACAATGCGTTCTCCTTTCTTCCTCTCGACTAATCTGTACTTCTAAGAGGTGTTGAGTTTCGGCCAAACTCTCTGCTCCGCTGGCATCAAAGGCCGCCCTCTTGTGAGTAGCCAGCTCTCACCTGCCAGCTCCGTGCCCACCCGACCAGCGGACGCAGGTCACTCCGCTTCACAATTAGCTCAGGGACAGAGTTTCCAGGCAGGTTCCAGAGGCGTCAATCACAGGGATGAACGGGGAGCCCTTGTGTGGGAACTGTAGGGCTAGCCGGGCACAGGACACCCGCCACCCCAACCTGGTCACCGCATGTCTGTGACGTCTCCTTAGCTCCTGTCCGCGTCACCCCCCTAGCTGTGGTTGACAGAACGAGCTAGGCCAGTTACCAGAGGCCTTCCCAGGCACCAGTGCTGAATAGCCCCGAGGCGGCGAGGCATGCCAAGTCTCTGCGTCTGGTGTAACGGGATCTTTCCACCTCGTTCAATGTGCCTTGGGTCCAGGCTGGGTTCTGTTTTTACCATGAGAACAGTTATGAGCTGTTGGGGAGTACCATGTGTTTACCAGCAAACAGGGGCCCCGGGGACCCAGGTTCTGCTTCTACCCTATTGCTTTCTGCTCAAATGGCTGATTTCGTTCATCTATAATGTGAAGCGGCGGTCCAGAATTATTAGCTGACAATGAATGAGAGAGAGGAGAAAACATTTTGAAAATACAGCATCCTGTAAATGCAAAACCCTCGTTTGCTCTGTACTGACAGCCTTTCCCGAGGCTCGTCCGGCTTCCTGTTTGCTCCTGACCAGGTCTGGGTTTTGATGCTGCCTGGCTGGGACTTCAGAAAGAGTCTGGGACCTGGGAAACTGTGAATTCTGTGCCGACATCAGTTTGGTGGGCTCCGATGCCTGTGTATTGTACACTGACTCGCGTGCCTGTGCTCTGAGACCCTCAGCACCAAAAGGCAGCCCAGTTGGGCCTTAAGCAGCAGCTCAGAGTCCCCTGCCCAGCACTGGGCACCTTCAGGGCTAGGGTCTGCTACCAGGGGGCTCTGGGCTGCAACTCCTGGACACGTCCAGATTCCTGCAGCACAGAGAGGTTTTCCTGGGGGAAGAGGACACTTTGAGACCAGAGAAAACCCACCGCAAGAGGCTAACTACGCGGACGAAAGCAGCATCGGGTCTATGCTGCCCCCTCGTGCTCATGTGTTTTACTACGCTCGGCTCACCCCCGACGTCACACTCTTCAGCGGCTGGTTCCTGTTTTCTGTTGCAAGGGGTGGAAGTCTAGAGCTGTGGAGTTTCAGTAACGATAGGTTAAGGGCAATAACATCGTAGATCTAAATCTTCTCATGGGGTTGAAGACAAACGTTTTACCGTGGGAGCCATTCCGTCTTTATCTGGTAACGAGCATGAACTGGTAAACCATCCCAGAATAAAAATAACAAATTCAATGGATTTAAATCGGATTTGAAAATGAAGACTTGAGGTTATATTTATTTAGTCTATTTTGACTTTTACCAAAGTTTTCTTTAGAGTTCCACCTCATTCCCCCTCCGCCCTTACCTAGTTTGGGGGGAAGAGAAAGCTGTATTTTTAACCATTATCTCACTGACATGGAAACAGAGACAGAGGCCTGACGTTTTCTCAAGGTCGCGAGCAGACTCAGACCTGCGGGCTGCCGGCCTCTAAGTCAGAAGCCGGGTGTGAGGCAGGGAGATGGGTCTGGGCAGGGCTGGAGAGTTTAATTTTGGATTAATGGTTTCCTCGTCACTTTCCCTCCTGCTTGTCACTGCACAATTGGAACATTTCTAGTCAGCTGCGTGTGCTATGTTAGGCATTCCAAATATGTTTCTGGAAGTTGACGATGCTGTTCTCTATGAGGCCTGAAGGCAAAATTCAATGTTTGTAGTAAATAAAGTACTAAAATTATATCAGCTATTAAGAGGATGGATTATTTCCAAGTTGCTTAGCCATATTGGCTGAGTGTTGAATTCAGCCATGGTGCCAACATATTATGCACGAGAATCTTGTATTCCTGGGTACTGAAAGTTCCATCGAAGATGGTGGTGCAGCATAGGCTAGGTGGGAATGTCAAGGGGAGGTCAGCAGGGTTCAAGAAGGGTTTATGGAGATGCAAGAGAAGGTTCTAGAAACTTTGCTAATATGGGCCCTCCATTGGACTAGTTTCCAGGGAGGCTGATTCACAGGAGACAGGCAGCATCAGAGGCTAGACAAATAGTGTTTTACAAACAGTCAGCTCCCAAAGAACATTCATTCCTAGGATTGAAGATACATTGGGTTCTTTGTTCCCCTTTCTCTAAGTCCCTGTTATGGGCTAATTGTGTCTCCCCCAAATTCATATGTTGAAGTCTTAACCCCAGGACCTAAGAATGTGACTGTATTTGGAGACAGGGTCTTTACCTAGGTGGTTAAGGTAAGACGAGGCTGTTAGGGCGAGCCCTAATCCAATATAATTGGTGTCCTTATCGAGAGAGGAAATTAGGACACAGACACACAAAGGAAGGACCATGTGAAGACACAGGGACAAGACGGACATCTATAAGCCAAGGAGAGAGGCCTCAGAAGAAACAGCCCCATCGATACCTTGATTTTGGGGCCTGTAGCCTCCAAAACTTTGAGAAAATATATTTCTGTTGTTTAAACCACCACCTGGTCTGTGGTACATTGTCACAGCAGCCCTAGCAAACTAATCCAGTGTCCTTTTGAATTTAGGGAGCATGACTGGATGGTCCATCCACTCCGTGTCAGCACCGGCCAAGCAGAAACCGCCAAATCCCACTCTCTATATAAAGGACTAAAAATCTTAAAAAACAGGACAGTGACTAGTTTGAAAGGCATCCAGACAAGAAATAGAAGCATGATTTCTGGAGTAAAGCACAAATACATACCTAAAATATCTACACCGCAGTTATGAGTGCATATAAATCATCTTTCCCCACCCCGCGGTTCTGTGAAATCCAAGTAGTATGAAAAATGTCCTCATGTCTAAATGAATCATACAGCTCAGTTTTATGGAAACAAGCTACAAAGTTATCAATTGTTACAAGAAAAAAAGTATTCACTTATGTTATGCCTACTTTTTCTTTAGCTTTTCTGAGATACCTGGGATTTAGTTTATAGATTAAAGGAGTTGATGAAACTCTACAAAAGAGTTGGTGAAGACAGGAACCTTAGCACTGAAGACTTAGAAGCCTGCTAATGCCTGTGTCCTGCAAGGCGTTGTCCACGGTGGAGATGGGGCTGATGGCGGTGACTGAGCTGAGCACTTCCTGTAACACTTCCTGTAGAGCAAGCGCTTGATGTATGTCACCTACAATTCACAGAAACGCGAGGAGATGAGACATGGTGTAAGGTAGCAGTTCCATTTCAGTCACACTCAGCTATGTGACCTGAGCAAATTGCTTCACTCTCTGTGCCTGAGCCTTCTCCTTTGTAGAAAGGTAGTTGATGATGCATGTAAAGTCCTCCAAACAGTGCCCGGCACAGACGAAGGTTTTGGTGAGTGTTGACTGCTAGTGTTTTTCCTAACATCCTCAGATGAGGACACAAAGGACAGTGGAGGTGTTGAGCAACTAGCTTAATACCTCAGATACTATCACCAAGCGGGAACTGGGCGGCACACCAGGCTGCTGCATTCCTGAGGCGCCCCAGTGCCTCCCATTTGGGCATACTATCCTTGCAGAAACTTGTCACCTTCTTCCTGCTGAGACACACATGGCGATGACTTTAGTATGTGTGACACCTGCTCTTTTACCTCCCAATATTTTTTGTGTGTGTTTTCTAAAAACAGGGACATTCTCTTACAGAATCACCATAAAATAATCAAAATCAGGAAATAAACTTATCTCATCTATAGATCTTATTTGAGTTTTACCAATGTTTCACTTATGTCATTTACAGCAAAAGAAAATCATTCTTTTTCTGGCTTAGGACCCGATATCCAATCCAGGGTCCGACATTTCATTTCATTGTCTAGTCCTTTTTCGTCTGGAACAATTCCTCAGCCTTTTTTTTTTTTTTTTTTACTTTTATGAACTTGAATTTTAGAATACAATACAAGCCATTTATTTTTGGACTCCCCCAATCAATTTGAAAATAGATTTGTTTTTAACATGCACCTTCTGGAAACACAATAACTTTACCCAAAGGAATGAAGAAATGGTGGGAACGTCATAACAGACACCAGGTGGGAATTTTTGAGGCAGGCAGATCTTCTGAATGACACTTAAACCAAACTGTATCTGTGGATATCATGGTTGACCCTGCCATGAAAGTTGTTGACCATTTGTCTTAGTAAATCAGTTTCCTTACATATAAAATCATGAGTCTGATTTATATGGTCTCTAATATTCTGCCGGGAAGTCTTCTAAGATGAAATTCTGACACATTGGGAATGATGCTATTTACATGCTTTCTTTAAGCTCTCACTGGCTTCCCATGGTAAAGAACATTCCAGTTAATAACACTTATCTCCAACTACTCAATTCCTTCATTCTCTAACACTTACAATTTTTATTCCACTTTCTTCACATACTCAAGTGTCTTTTAAAAATCATGTTTCTGCCATGTGGTTGCCCTTGGAATGTAGGAAAAGCATTTTGTACTAGGACTGTGGTTCCAAACCTTTCCTCCATAGAGGAAACTACCAGCCACCGTGGAACGGCTCTGTGCGAGGAGCTCTCAGCTCACCATCGTTGCTTAAGTCGATGTTTCTTTCAAGGGGTTGGCCTTGCTGTCATTGTTCCCTGGGTGGCAGTTCTCAAGCACACTTTATAGGTCTTTCTCTCAAGTGTTCTATTTGCTCCAAGTTTGCTTTTTGGGGGTAAAAGAGAGAAGCAAAAGGCTCATTGTAATGTTACACTTTGGAAGGGGGTCTGAGAGAAAAATGTATGCTAACAAGAAAGACAAAATTTATCTGACAATTACAAAGTGAAGATGCAGCGTCTCTAGCTGCTGTTGACATGGCAAAAAATTGGCTGTCTACTTGGAGGGTGAGGAGGATGGGGTCTGGGGAAAAAGGGAAATTTGTACATGATAGTTATAAAATGACTGGAAATGGACCTGTTTGTGCTTTACAAAGCACTTTCAGGTATCCATGCACCCATCTATTATTTATTTATCCAGCATGCCTCAGGTTGTATTCTAGGCCCTCAGAATGCAGGGGTGGAAAGAGGAAAATCGCCATTTGGTGGGGCAGGCATCACAAAGGGTAATTACAATGTGGTGTGCTAAGAATTTGCAGAGGCCATTCACGGGATGAGAGGGGTACAGAAGCAGGACTAAGTCAGGAAACACATAGAGAAAGGGAACATTTGGTCTGGATATTGCAGAACGTGTAGGGGTTTGCTGTGTGGAGAAGAGGAAGTGTTTTTTAGACACATGCAAAGGCCTGGAGTTATTTTATACATACGAAAAGGAGCCGATCTCTAGAGGTTGGGGGAGGCAGAGCTTTTGATTTTGACCAACTCTGCAGGTATCTGAAGCTCAGCAACATCTGATTAGGCAGAATTGGCCCAGACAGAAGAGAGAAGAGACTCACCCAAGCCCCTGTCCAGTGCCTTCACGGCATTTCGTTCTTTTGAAAGAGGGAACGGGCTTGGAAAGTATTTAATGAAAGAAGAAAACAAATCACAGTTTGAGAGAGTTGTTCTCATCTAGGTCTGTACCTCGGAGTCTCTTTGGGAAGTTTTTGAAATTTACGTGGCTGGGCCTGACGTCCAGGCGCTCTGTCCAAGTCAGAGGCCCGGGGTGTGCCCAGCACTGACTTGCTCGGCGGGGCTTCCTGTGGTGTCCTTGGTCAGGCACATCTGTTCTGTGTGTCTCCTGTGCTGGGAGTGTCTGCCCAGCAGGAGGGCACAGGTGCTACACATCCATCTGTGAAGACAGTGCCCAAAGAAGCTTTCAGAGCAGCCACACCCTTCCCACTGCACCGGGTGGGAATTCTCATGGTAGCTGTGTCAGCCAATGTTCTGAGGAAAGCCGTCTCAAGATCAGGAGACACTTTGAAATAACATTTTCTAATCTCCTCCAGAGTCCCAGAATCTATTTACACCACATTCCTTTGTTAATTTTTAGAGTCAGGTTTTATCATCATGTTAGAGATGGGGGAGGTGTGTTGAGGGCCGTGGGGTGCTGGCAACATTCAATTGCGTGACTGGGTGTTAATTCTATGGGTATATTCATGTTGTAAACATCCGTTGAGCCGCTCACTGAGCATTTGTGTACTTTTCAGTAAATATATGATACTTCATTAAAAAGTCGATTTAAAAATAAATGAATATTTTTACGAGTTGAAGTTATAGCATAATGAATGCAGAGACCGTTTGCCCCTTGGCTGAGTCCCTCAAGGCTGGGATGCCCCCCTAGGGGCACGATGTAGCTTGCATCGTGGTTCCGCACCCTGCCAAGGATGCAGTTTAGGGCCTAAGCAGGGACACAGGGTCACCTGTGTGCGGAGAGCCTCAGTGGGCTGTGGGAATGGCAATCTTGGATTTCCTGACTTTTGTGCATTGATGGCTTTGCTCACAGAGTCACATTAACCCAGTTTCTCAGACTGAATGAAACCATTGGAAACTCTCTGATTTGTTTTTCAGCCTGAGTCGAAGCTGGTAAAGAAGCCAAGAATTCCCAGGCTTTCCCAGGCAAGTGTGGGGGAGCACTGGGGCGCCTTGTTCTTCTCCTCTGTCCATCTGCAGGCCAAGTGTGCATCGGCCACAGGCAAACTCTGAATCGAGCTTTGTGCAAGTCTCTGGAAAGAGACCCAAGATCATGTGATGAGCAAAAGTGACAGTAGTGGTGGCCATGACATCTGCAGAGTAGCCCTGTCCCTATCTGCAGCAGAATGCGTGTGGGCATCTTTTATGGGAACAATCCGCCCAGGATAGAATGGGGCTTTTGACATCAGCTGAGACCAGGGATGCCTTACAATGAGAGGCCTGTTGGTCAAAGGGAGGACTGTTTAATGAACTGTGAAGCAGAGGCCAGCTCTGGCCATCTGTACTTAGAATCATCAGAGCAACTCCTTACTGTAACTAGCTACACTGAATAGCACAATAAATTCATATTTCAAAATTGTGAGCGTTAAAATTTTTTTTGTGTGCGTGTGATTAAAAGCATTATATAAGTGTTAGATACAACCATTTTATTAGTAAGCAAGCCTGAAAAAGTGTCTCTCTTTTGGCTCTGAGGTCGGTAATGATAATGGTTTTCTCTTTACACTGGAAAGCAATGTTCTGTCAAGGATATGAAAGCACTTTATGAAAATGAAATTCATTAAAGCCCTTAATAATCGGGTAAGGACAGCAGGTGCTCACGATTGTCACCCCTTGGCGAGTGAACACACTGAGGCTCAGGGAGGACAATGACTCAGGAACAAGGTCGAATCGCAGGTGGGAGGTGGAGCTGCTATTTAACGGTGTCCTCCAGCCCCTGGCACTGGGGAAGGACACGCAAGGCTTGCGCTGACGTTTCCTGGCAAGCTTGTGATTCCCAGCCAGAATGCAGGTGGCAATGTTGTGATTCCTGGCGTAACCTTCAATGCTCCAACGATAATCTCTGCTGGTGCCAGGCGCCAGCTGAGTGTCACTGTGCAACTCCCAGGCTTAAGTGATGCATGCCGAGGTTTTCAGAGCAGCCTCTCATTTATTAGTTGTCTTGGAAAGAAATCTCTAATATCTAACTGGATACCTCTGGATTTTAACAGCTGTGGTTTATAAAAGATTTGGGAGGGAGCTTGTTTTCAAAGTGCCTTTCAGAAAGTATCACCTTAGATTTGAGTTTCCATTGTGTTCCAGTAGGATAACTTGCAACACTTCTATGCTCAGAAACCCAATCCCACAAGAAAAATCGGGTTATAGTTTCATATAGCCCATTTTGGCAAATGTGCCTCCATACCTCTTTCTCTCCTCCTTGCCCTTTATTGGCAATAGTTCTGATGGAAGAGTTTTGTGTCAAATGTTGAGTATCTTGGAAGATGTCTTGCAAAGACACGACTGGGTGCTGGAGAGTTGTCATTGGACTGGGAGACCTGAAAATGAGATGTTATGATTCTAGAACTAATCTGAGTTCTCTAGTCTGAGATGTTATGACTCTAGAACTAATTAGTCTCAACTCATAACCTGAAATGATAATAGCTACCATTTTTTGGGCACTTTCCATATTCCAGGCTCTGTGTTAAGATCTTAGCATCATTACTCTGACTGCTAACAAACCCTCACCAATATTATTCCATATATATACATGAAGAAACTGGGGTTTAGGGAAATCAAAAACTTGTCCAATGGCATAAATTTCACATTTAGTAACTGATGTCCACCTGGAAGTTGATTATGGATCATTCTAATTCTATGTGGTAAGCCCACAATTTAATCAGAATGAAATTTGGCCACCTGCTGGTTGCCTTCTTCTTGGCTTAGCTCATGACTCCCAGCTCTCAGCATGGGTGGTGCTGATCATCTGGTCAGATGCAGTGTTGACTTCAGGCAGGAAAACCTCCAACAGTGCTAGACATCTCCTGACCACGAATATCTCCTCCGGGTTTACAGATAGCCCCAGGATTAATGTCACCGCCAGGTGCCAGTAGAGAGCCACTAATTGTAAGCGATACAAATGCCCTTGAAGAGATAATGCATTAATTGTCACCCCTTAGCAGCATTGTGTGACTGCTTAGTGTGATTTAGCAAAATGCCCAGAGGGAAGAAACTCAAGCTTCTCAGGTCCTGATTGCTCCTGGAGTGGGCACCGGGAGTACAGCACTGGGAGCCCTGAGGAAGTCTATCTCAATGCCTCGGAGCATGTGACTCCAGGTCAGTAACCAGGTTGACTTGTCAATTCACAGTCTTGCTTTCTGGTGGGTCAAAGCATGATGTTTACAAGAAAAAAATGCTCAAAATTTTGACTTGTGTGTCTTTTCAAAAAATGTAGTCTGAGATTTAATGTAAATGTATAATAAATATTTTCCACAAAATATATATTTCCTTTTTTGAGGAAAATTACTCCCACAATTTGGCCCCAAGGGGGTCTTATTTTTTATCCAATCCATGGCTAAATGTATTATAAAGAAATGTTTCCTGTCTTTCCCTGGGGTGGGGGGGTACAGTAGCAGTCTGCACTGACTACTTTTACCTGTAAATGTTTTGAAGCTTCAGAAGTTACTTATCTTCCACCATAGGTCCTAGATGTTTTATTTTAAAAAAGAAAACATCCGTTTCACATAAAGGAGATGCTAATAACTGCAAAGTTATTAAGGCCATGTGAAATATACAAGGGGAATCTAACACTCATGGTGAAAAACACAATAAGAGCAATGCAAGTTTTTCAGTTTGTTTTAACTTTGGCATTAAAATAAAGTCAGAAGTTAAAAAAGTGAAAAATGGCTTTATTATGTGTCAGAGTATTGAGATATTAATATAAAGTATATATCAGATATTGTAAGAAAATATGCTTCATGTCGTCACTCAATGTGCATTAAAAATCAATACCAAATGCAGATTTCATCCATGAAGCTTATTTTTTCTCTAATATTTCATGAGGACTTTTTTCAACTCTGATGTTTCCAAAACTACATTGGGGCTCAGGTGGAAGTTGCGTGATGACACTGCCTCCTGCTGGTCACCAAAAAGATGGGTCGTCTGAGCCCAGCCGAGGACTGTGGACTGTACGTCGGCGGAAGCAGGCGACCCGCCTGTGTGAAAGGGATATGACCAAATGTTAACAGCTTTGTGCCCTTTGGCTTCTGCAAGGACATCATTGAGGCTCTACGGATCATGCGAAATACACAAAGAAAACGGACTTCCACGTGTATCTCTCTCGCTGCCACTTTGGCATTTGAAGGACGTCATAAAAACTTCAAATGGTTGCACAAAAAGGTGAGCTCTAGTCCACCTTTAAGATCCACGAACTATTGTGAGATACTTTTGTTTCAAGAAGGAAGGGGAGCGCATTTATAAAACGGCAAAAAATATTTTGGAGAACATCCTCGCTAGTGGAAGTGCCTCATTAAATAGGGAGTGGCAAAGGGCGGGGGGATTTAGGTGGGCCGGGGCTGGCATAGCTTCGTGACGCCACATGCGGTCCTGCGAGTCCTAAAGCTGTGCTGGCTCCTCAGAGCCTCCTCTTCCTGCAGGGCTCAGGCTGCGGAAGCTCTTTAAGGAGGCCGTGCGCTCCAAGGCCAGTGCTGGTGGGTGGAAGTTCCACAATTTAGCTTCTCTTCTGCATCTGCTGACCTTTTCTAGACTGGTTGCAATTTGAATCCTGCACACAATTTGAATCTCTGCTGCCATCCTGATCGCTAGGATTGCCTCAGTCCATAGAAAGGGGAAAAGATGAAGGCAGTGCATCAGCCAATCAACAAATCAATTTTGAATTTAGAGAATAAAACGTCCAGTGCAAGAAAGGTGGCTAAAATGCGATTTTGAAGGGGTTATATCTGAAATTTAGTTACTAATCTGTGTATCTTCAACACTAACATGTCACACAAGTATCAGTTGAATATCTCCAATGCTTGTCCTGTTTCTTCTGTTTTTGTTTTATTATGTCTTATTAATTATCTTGTTAAGGTAACGGTGTAAGTCTTCCAAAAGTGTCTGGAGCTGGCTGGACAAGCAAATCCTAAATTAGTGAGAGTATGTGCATTTAGACTTGCAGTTCTGTCACATCACGCTCAGCAAGTCCCACATCAGACTTACGTAGCTACTCCCATCTCAGTTCAACTTATGACTTCTTCCCTTGTTTTTTTTTTATTAAAAAAAATTTTTTTTTGAGATAGGATCTTGCTTTTTTGCCCAGGCTAGAGTGCAGTGGCACAACCATAGCTCACTGCAGCCTTGAGCTTCTGGGCTCAAGTAATCCTCCTACCTCAGCCTCCTGAGTGGCTGGGACTGCAGGTGTGCGCCACCACACCTGGCAGATTTTAAAATTTTTTGTAGAGACAGGATCTGGCTATGTTGCCAGGCTGGTCTTGAACTCCTGGCCTCAAGCGATTCTCCTGCCTCAGCCTCCCAAGTCATGGGATTATAGGCATGATCCACCATGCCTGGCTTTTTTTCTTGTTTTTATCAATAGATCCATTATTCTTCTATTTACTCAGACACAAATTCATCTATTTGTTTTCTTAATCAACAAATATTTTTTGAATGCTTAGTATGTGCCAGACACTGTTCTAGATGCTGGGAACATAGCAGTGAACAAAACTGATAAAAATCTCTGCCTTCTTTAGCTTATAGATTAGTAGGGTAGAAAGTAAACAAACATGTTAAATCAATTTTCTATTGGATAGTGATATATCTTTTCCTGTTATTTGTCTTTTATTACTGTTTTTAGTTGGCACATGATTGTACATATTTATGGGATACAGTATGATATTTCAGTACATGAATACAATGTGTAATGATCTATTCATGGTAATTAGCATATCCATCACCTCAGACATTTATCACTTCTTTGTGTTGAAAACCTTCAAAATTCCTCATCTAGCTATATGAAAATATATAGTAAATTGTTGTTGAATATAGTCACTTTATAGATAGTGGTATATCTTTGCATGGCCATCTTCACATGGCCTCCTTTTTTATTTATTTTTTTTTGAGACAGGGTCTTGCTCTGTCGCCCAGGCTGCCGTGCAGTGGCAAGATCATAGCTCACTGCAGCCTCAAACTCCTCAGCTCAAGCAATCCTCTTGCCTGAGCCTCCCGCTTAGCTGGGATGACAGGTGCGTGCCACCATGCCCAGGGCCTTCTTCTGTCTCATATGAGGACACTTGTCATTGGATTTAGGGCCTACCTGGGCCTAAGATGATCTCATCTCAAGACCCATAACTTAATTCAATCTACAAAGACTCTCTTCCCAAATAAGGGCACAATCTTAGATGCTGGGGGTAGGATATAGATATATTTGGGGGAGGGCACCATGCAACCTACCACAAGGGAGAAGAAGAGGGTTTTTTTTCCCTTCAATTTTAAATTAGGTGTTATGGGGAAGGCCTTTCTGGAAAGCTGACATTTGAATAGAGATCTGAAAGAGGTAAGGGAGGGAACCTGCAGACTGCTGGGGCGGAACGGCCAGGAAGCAGGAAGGGCCAGCGTGAGGGGCGAGCGTGAAGGCCTCTGCTGTGCTGTTGAGGAACGAAGAGGCCATGCCCCGCCAGCGTCCAGGCCCAGGTAACGTGTAGCTTTTTACCATGCGCATGCTAGGGAGCCAGTGGGGGACTGTAGCAGAGAAGTGACACGACCCGACTTCTGTGTCACAGTGCGATGTTGGCTGCTGTGTGGAGAACGGAGGGAAGGGGCAAAGGCAAAGATGAGGAGATCTGCTCAGAGACAACTTGAGCACAGGAGTGGATGGTGGCTTAAACCAGCGGGTTGCTGCAGGAGTGGTAAGCGGTTGCATTCTGTACAGGGTTTGCAGATGTTGCTGGGAGGATTTGCTTACAAGTGGGGGGTGAGATCAGGGGTGACAGGGAAAGGGGTCCAGGGAGCCTCTACGCTTTTGGCCTGAGCAACTGGAAAAAATAAAGTTATCATTTACTGAGATGCGGAAGACTGGGTGTACCGGGAGCTTAGATGTGGGCCACTAGGTCGCGAGCGTCCTGCGGGTCGTCCAGATTGGGTGCACGAGTCTGGAGGACTGGGCAGGGCTGAGCTGGAGACGTAAATCTGGGACTTAGAAGCACAGAGACGATTAGCGAAGACCCTTACAGCCGTGAGAGGGGATGACACCGCCGAGTGTGGGAGGAAAGAGAAGCGGTCCGGGGGCTGGGCTCTGCGACAGCCCCACACTTAGAGGTCCAGGAAGTGAGGAACCGAAGGAGCCTGGGGCGGGGAAGAGGTAGGTGGGAAGTCAGAAACATGACGCCTGGAAGGCAAGTGGAGAAAGTTTTTGGTTCTCTGCTCACTCGTCCTTTATCCAGATACCCCCCAGAGGCGTCCTCCGTGGGTTTTTTTCCTTCCTTTCGATCATTTCTTATTACTCTCCTGTTCTTCCTCTTCTCATTCTCTTCCTCACTTCGTGACCTCGCCTTGCGGTTACAGTGCTAGGGTCAGTTCGAGGTGGGATTTCAGACCCCCGCTCATCCACCAGGGGCTCTCCGGCCCCAACCCTCGCTGGTGCTGCGCACAGCTGCGCACGGGGAGGTCACCTGGGGACGTCGCTCGCGACAGCGGACCCAGGCAGAGAAAGGCCCAGTTTAGCTGCCGGGTCGGTCAGCTTAGAATAGGCTGCAAGCTGCCCCGGGGCCGCTGCCGCACTCCAGCCCAAGTGGGGCTGAAAGACGTGGGCAGTGAGTTGGTGATGCATCTGGTCACCCACTCAGCGCGGGAGGAGAATGGCACGTGGATTCGCCGTCGAGGCAGAGGGCTGGGCGGTCGATCAGAGGCCTGCGAGGAGAAAGCCTAGATCGTCAGGGCCAAGCAGGTCTGGGGAAGGAGCAAGCGGTGGGCACTGGTGTGAAGGTCCACTTTGTTTCTCTCATTAGAGCCTGCCGCAGAGCGCCCACCGCGCCTGAGGCACTGACCAAGCGGCAGCCGGCCAGCCTTGCCACCAGCCACCACGGTGCTCATCACGCTGCGGAGGGGATAGCTGTAGTGCCAGAGCCGAGGTCACGTGGGGGTTCACTCACCTAAGCCACTGTGCTGCGAGTGTCCACCCAAGAACAGTATTGAGCCCCGACACGGCACCATCCTTCCAAGTGGCCACCTGTGGCAGACGGATCCCACTGGACTCTGTCGCGCCTGTGTCACAGTTCAGCTGCCCCTGCCCTCACTTCCTCCCTTCCTGACAGCACGCCCTGATTAACCTCCTCCCTGCAAATATCTGCCTCCAGTCCTTCCTGGGGAACCTGCGCTAAGACAAGAAGACAACAAGAGAGAGACACAAAAGAGGAAAAATAGAAAAGAAGAAAGATGAACATTTCCACTAGGTGGAGAACTTGCATCAAGTTTGCCACTGAAATCGTGCAGTCAATCTGGACGGTTGAGGGCATAGCATTTATTTATTTATTTAACCATTACTGAAACCAAATGATAGGTTCTAAAAACAATGAAATGCATTCATGACTCTTCTTTGTGGCCGAAGATTTTTATACATTTTGGGCCTGAAAACATTATATAGAATTACATTTCTCTTGTGATTGACTGATTACTCTAGAATGGTTTAAGTAGAAAGAGATGAACTGTGTGAGGGCTCAGCTAACATTTCCACATAATTATTTTTGCTGAACACTGCCTCTTGATTAGTTTGCTGTGATTTATTCTAAGCTCTTTGAAATTTGCAATATTTTTTTTTTTAAAGATTCTGGAAGTGAGTATTGATTGAAAGATAGCTGCAGATTAAGAAAACAATTTTATTCATTAAAAAGCCTTCCGCATTGATACACTTTTTACATTTCCATTTTCAAACACTGGGCAAAGGATTTCTTTCCATGTGCATTGTTATTCTTGCTGATTATTGAGAAAGTTTTATTGAGGTCATAGAATGTAGGTTAATAGAATTTAGTATACTGTGCATTGCTGGCTGCAGCTCTGAGCAATAGGAATGTGGCCCCAGTTTAGCAGCCAGCCAGCCCTGCTACGGGAGCATTGCACCACGAATCCTTGCCGGATTTGGAGGTGGCTGCTCTGCGGGCTTGTTTTCTGCCACCAGGGTCCAGAGCCACAGACAGCATCTAGTGGTGGCCAGCCCTGTGCACAGTCCCAGCAGGGCCTCCTGAAGATAGTCTAGACCTGGATCTCTGGTTGTTTAGAGCAGGAGTTATCAAACCTTGGTCCTTGGGTCAAGTATAGTCCACTGCCTGTGCTTTTAAGGCCCTTAAAATAAGAATGGTTTCTACAAACAAACATCTGCAATTGATCTGATGATCGGGAATACTAACTTGGAATCACAGTTGAGCAAAATGCTCTCCCCCTCAAGTGCATTCTTCTCATTAGTACACTCGTATTACAAAAGAATAGTACTCAATTATTATTATTATACTTTGAATTTTATCAATTAAAATTTATGAGAACTGTTTTCTCTTTTGTTATATATGTACCTACATAATATCCATTGTTTTGCCTCTTGACCCACAAAGCCTAAAACATTTACTATCTGGCCTTTGCAGAAAAAGTTTGCTTACTGCTGCTTAAGAGGAATGCAACATTTTATTACGCTTCCTGAAATTACAGGCGAAATAGTGTGTGAAGCATGTGAAGTCTTTTTGGAGAGTAGGTATCTGACTTTCTTTGATCTGAAAAGTGACCCGGGTCACTGACATGTTAAGGACCGCCAGTCTCACTGGATGAAGGCCTGTCCACTGCCAAATAGTAATAATAATAATGATAATAATGGCTCAAAGCATTATGGGACCAATGTACAAAGTGATGAAAACATGGCTCAGAATGAATTTAGGGGACCAAAGGTAAGAATGAATTGAATTATTAAAAATTTGAGGATAGCTTTTTAGTCATTTGTGACAAAGTACACAAATGCCCCAAGACTTATGATGGAGTTAAATGTTCTGATAAACCCATTCTAAGTTGAAAATATCATAAGTCAAAATGCCTTTAATGCACCTATCCTACTGAACATCACAGCTTAGCCTGGCCTGCCTTAAGTGTGCTCAGAACACTTACATCAGCCTACAGTTGGGCAAAATCATCTAACATGAAGCCCATTTTATAATAGTGTTGACGATCTCATGCAATTTATTGAATACTGTACAGAAAGTGAAAAAGGGAATGGTTGTGTGGGTACTCAAAATATGATCTCTTGCAAATCAAAACCACAATGAGATACCATCTAACCCCAGTGATATTGGCCTCTATCAAAAAATCCCAAAACAACAAATGCTGATGAGGATGTGGAGAGACAGGAACACTCTTACACTGCTGGTGGGACTGCAAATTAATGCACCCTCCGTGGAAAAGAATTTGGAGATTCCTCAAAGGGCTAAAAACAGAATTACCGTTTGATCCAGCAACAGCATTATTAGGCATCTACCCAAAAGAGCATAAGACATTCTATTATAAAGACATCTGCACCTGAATGTTTATGGCAGCACAATTCACTATTGCTAGGTCGTGGAAACAACCCAAGTGCCCGTCAAATCATGACTGGATTATTAAAATTTGGTATATGTTTACAATGGAATATTACTCAATTTTAAGAAACGACAGTGAGCTAGCACCGCTTATATTATCCTGGATTAAGCTTGAGCCCATTATTCAAAGTGAGGTGACACAGGACCAGAAGAATGGGCCCCACATGTACTTGCCATCAAATTGGTACTGACTGATTAACACTATGGTGCTCAAATGGTGGTGGTGTTCACTAGGGATTTGGGGGTTGGGGGGTAGACCTACATCCAGGGGATGTGGTGAGCACTGTGAAGGAGAGGGGCATGCTTGACGTGTATTTGGGGATGGGTATTAGGGGTCTCAATAGGGGGAAGGGAATCCTCTAAAACTGATTTATGTGAATAGCTGTACAACTTGGTAAATTTGCTAATAACCATTTAATTGTACACTTAAAATGGAGTAAAGGCATGATATGTAAATTATACTTCAATAAAGAAAAAATTATGATTTCTAACGAATGAGTCAAAAACAGGAGCACCCTTTTCTTATGTGCTTGAGAAAGGCATAGTCTTTGGCACTGAATAGGTGTCTCGTCTGTGTCAGTAGCTGAATGACCCACATGAACACAATTAACTGGACATTTCAAAACAGGTTACAGTTAAATGCATGTAATTAGAGTTAACGAAGTTATTATTCTTGTGAATTTGAAGTTCAGCTAACCAGGATGTTACCTATGAGCAGTGAGGATATAAATTATGGTTTGTTTGTTTTTTTTGCTATTTCCTATGTTTTTTCCAGTCCGCTCTGTTTTTTAGTGATGACTCTGAGGGCTGCTGCCTCTTAGAAAGCAGAGAAGGGCAGAGGATCTTCTGAGAACCAATAGTGAGTCCTTAGAATGGATGTTCAACATTTCAGTTCCATTCAGTTACAATTTCTGGGAAACTGAGTTTATTCTAGCCTTTTCATACCACCCCATGTGAGTATTGAAATATGCTAAATAAGTGTTGGCCACACCAAACCCACTCTTCAACCTGCACAGTGGTATGCACCAGTAGTCCTAGCTACTTGGGAGACTGAGGCAGGAGGATCGCTTGAGCCCAGGAGTTTAAGACTGTAGTGTACTATGATAACACCTGTGAATAGCCACTGCACTCCAGCCTGGGCAACATAGCAAGACCCCATCTCTACAAGCAAAAAACAAAAAACCCCACAACACACCCCTCATTTCTGGAGCTGGCTCAGATTCATCCTTTCTGCAAAGATGGGTGGAAAGAGTTGGCATTTAGCCCACCTATCCACTGGTAAGAACTAGGGCAGAAAGGAAAACAGTTGAGACCATTACCTAGAATCAAAGCCAGCATATCCTTGCCCAGAGACCAGGGAAGTGCTGTCTCAAACGACTGTCCTTTTTCTTTTTCCCCTCAAGCAGGATATTTGTTTCATTTTATGAAAAGAAGAATTTGCACACCTTCTTTGATTGAGCTGTTTATGTTGGTGTGAATTCTGGCAAATGTCTCTGAAGGCTTAGCTGAGTGATTTGGATACAACATCACAGCCTGTCCCAATTTAAGAAACTCTCATGAGATTGCACTAAGGAAAAGCATCTGCAGAGAGGCGCAGCCCCATGGTGCTCGAATGCTCTAATCTGAGTTCTGCTCTGCAAAGCCCTTCTAATCCTCTTGTACCCTGCTGTGGCTAGCAGTCTAGGGAAGGCAGCAAGAGCAAAAATCTGCAGGATACAGATTTAATTCAATCTAGCAAACATTTACTGAGCACCTCTGGTGTCCCAGACACTGGGCCAGCTTCTGGAGATACAAAGATTAATAGGATATGGTTCCAGAACTCAAGGAGGTCGCTTTTTACAGGCAGAGAAGCACAACTAAGGGAACAATAAAACAGCAGTGGGGAGGGGAGGGGATTAATCACTGAAGGAATGACATGGATGTATCTTAAATGATAAGGAGAACTTAACAGGGGGAGAAGGGCAGGTGGGCATCTCAAACAGAGGAAACACCAGCAAAGCTAAGAAGGTATCAAAGTCCATGGTATTTGGGGTGAAAGTTGAAACAAGTTTGTCTTGGGGAGAGGTGGGAGAAAATGCTAGGAATGTGGACTGAGGCACAATTGTTGATTTCATTCAACAACATTTGCTGCTGGAAATATAACAGTAAAAATAAACAAACAATTTCCTGTGTATGTGGAGCTTACCTTCGCAGGTGGGGGGTGAGGTAGGGTGAAGACAGATAATAAACCCCAAAACAGACAAATTATATAAATAGCATATGTTTTAATTTTCTAGGGTTGACATAACAAACTAGGTAGTTTAGGCAACAGAAGTTTATTATAGTTGTGGAAGCTAGAAGTCCAAGGTCCAAGTGTTGGCAGGGCTGGTTTCTTGCCGGGACTGTGAGGGACAATCCGCTCCAGGCCTCTCCCTGGCTTGCTGGCGACCTTCGGTGTTCCTGGCTTGTAGAAGCATCACCCTCATCTCCACCTTCATCTTCGCATGGCTTTCTCCAGGTATGTGTGTCTCTGTGTCCAAATTTCCTTTTCTTATTTTAATAAGGATACTAATTATATTGGAATAGGGCTCATTCACTCTGATGACCTCATCTTAACTTGATCATCTGCAAAGACCCTCTTTCCAGATAAGGTCACATTCACCGGTACTGGGGTTAGGACTTCACTGTCTTTTAGGGGAGCTTGATTCAACCCACAGCAGTGTGTTAGGGCGTAAAAATGCTTTGGAGAAACATAAAGCAGTGTAAGTGTGTTGAGGAGGGCATCTGAGTGTGACACAGGGAAGGGGGGAGGTTTGCAATTTTCCATGAGGGGGCCTAGCATACAATTCACTGTGGGGGAGAAATGTGGACAAAATCCGGGAGGAGGGGAGGGAGTGAGACTTACAGGTGTCTGGGGGAAGAGCGTTCTAGGTAGAGGGAAAAGCCTGTGTGCAGACTTCAGTGGGCGCGTGCCTGGGGCGTGTGAGTGTGCGGAGGAGGACGAGGAGGCAGGAGCAGTGAGGAGAAGGCAGCGGGAGGAGATGGGGTCAGTGACCACAGGCTGCAGGGGTACGCAGGGTCGTACCGGCCGCGGGAGGACTCTGACCATGGCGCCAGGGGGAAGTTTGAGCGGAAGAGTGAAATAATCCAAGTTAGCTCTAAAAGCTTTGGGGGCTGCTGTGTTGAGAATGATCTGGGGGCAGGGGCCAGGGTGGGTGTGAGGGGACCAGGTAGGGGATGACTGTCAGAGTCCAGGTGAAAGCTGGGGGTTGGCTGGAGTTGGGAGGTGAGAGATTTGGATGTGAAGTTTGAGCTACATCTGGCGCATGCGTGCGGAGGTGGAGCTGGAAGCTGAAGTCAGGCTCGGGAGTTAGACAGATGTGAGCTCACACCAACCTAGCCATTTCGTCACTTCCATGGAGATAAACCTCTCTTTGACGAGGTCATGGACTCAAATATGCAGTAGGACGCTATATGAGCGTCTTTCAGGTGTGCATTTTCTGTCTTCCTTAATGGCAATTTCTTTCCTACCTCGGTCTGAAGACACAGACTTCCAATGAGAGGGAGTCGTGTACTGTAGACTCTATCTCTTCTTGAAAACAGAGAAGAGATACATGGGTAAGGAACTCGGTGCGACCCAGGCATTCTGTTTTCGCGTATCTTGGGCCTGGTGGACGTCAGGACCATCCAGAGCAGTGGCTTTCTGCCCGAGGTGGCAGGCTTTGCGTTAGGTGTGCCATAGGGGCACGTTCCACGAGGGGGCAAGAGAAAGACAGATCAGAGCTGCTCTGGGGTTGACATAACCTCATCCTTAGCCACTTCCCCAGTTTAACTGTGCACCAAGCTATCAATCCTTTATCCCTTCCTTCTGACACCGTCCACATTCAGGACTGAATCTCCTCTCACCTGGAGCGTTAGAATAGTTTCTTCAATGATCTTCATACTTCTGATCTCTCTTTACTTCCTTCTAAACTATCCTTAAAGTTATTTCCCGGATGTTTCCCCTAAAATATGAAACTGATGATAAACATCACCTTCTGGTCCCTGCTGAAACCCTTTGATGACCCTGTGATGTTTTGTGGCAGCGGCTTTCTTTGTTCTAGCCCAGGAAGCTGTTCCCTCCCCGCCCATAACTGCCTGCCTGGAGTCCCCTGCACTCTGCGGACCTCGGACTCCGCGCCTGGTCCTCACTGCGCTAGAGCCTTCCCCTGCCTGTCCCTTCTATGCCAAGAGAACTCTGACAGGGGACAGCTACCATGATTCAATAGCTTACCTTTCTGTTGATGCTGTTCACACTTGTGGAGCAGTGAACAGAGCACGATCTCTGCGCCAGCAAGACTTGAATTCAAATCGTGGCTTTGGCCATGACCAACAGTGTGACTTTGATCACACTTTGATCTGAAACTGTACCATGGAGATAACGACGTTTGCCTTGCTGGAGTGTCACAAAGGTAGAGACCATGTTGTTAAGACGACTGCTCCACATCCGACTTGTAAGAGACCGTCAGCGAGTGGTTACTATTAGTATTAAATGTCAGCTCAGGGGAGAACTTGTCTGGACTTTCAAGCGTTGTGAATATCTGCGGAAGCTTGGGCAATTTACAAATTCCTGGGCAGATGGTGTAGAGGAAGAGACAAGGACCCCAGATAGAACATGCACAATTAATGGACATTAGGTTTTAATTTAATGCATACCCACACTTCACCAATTTAAATTCAACTAATTTAGATTTTATGATATTGCAGGCAAAACTGGGTTGCAACTTACTTTTGTGCTATTTATGAGAAAATTAATAGGGAGAACATGATTCAGAGCTCCTAATGTGGGGACGTTTAACCTACTTAAGCAAATAAACTTGAAAGCCGAATCAGTTTATGTAGAGACCATGTGACACTTGAAATGATTTAGAGACATAAAATTAGAATTTTGGAGTCAGAAGGGGTATAAAGATCATTAGTGTATTCTGTTCATTTTAAAGATGAGAAAATAGAGGGAAAAAAGGTCAACTGATTTACACGAGCCCAAGCAGAATGGACAACAAGAAGATGAGAGTCCAGGCCACCTGACTGCTGAACCATGTCCACCTGGATGTGCTGGACATCAGCTTCAGCCTTGAGAGTCAAAGTGTTTTTTTCTCGGCCGCACCTGGCTAGCCATCAGTGTTTTAGCAAATTCTTGTTGGCAATTGAGGGAGTGCTATTTACAAATTATTGTGTAATTCAGACTTATTATCAATTCATGCCGGTGTTCCCAGTGTGCTTCTGGAACGGACTCCAGGGATTTGGCTGGTTTACTGGGGCAGAGTTGTAAAAGAGAGACCAGCACAATGAGTAAAATCCTGTTGGCAGCATCACACTGAACAAATGTTCTTTATTTAAAATAAAAAAAAAATTGGCCTCTAAACACTCAATCTAACTCACTAGTGCTTAATTAGGACCTTTGTAAGTTTAAGATTTGCTGTCCAGAGTAGATTTTCTGAATCCTGAAGTCTGGCTCGCTTAGCAACTTAGTCCTGGCTAAGATCGAAAGTGTTTTCTCAGCAGTACAACACCCTCCCCTTATGAGCTGACAGCAGAGCTTGGTGACTGCGTCTTCCAGTGTCACTCCTCTCTAGCCTTCCTCATTGGCTGAGACATGAACATGTACACATTTAGCTCACTGGATGTGTTCTGAGAAAAAAATAGTCAATTGAGGCAAACGGTCCTTTTTTTTTTTTTTTGAGACAGAGTCTCCTTCTGTTGCCCGGGTTAGAGTGCCATGGTGTCAGGCTACCTCACAGCAACCTCAAACTCCTGGGCTCAAGCGATCCTCCTGCCTCAGCCTCCTAAGTAGCTGCAACTACAGGCACGTGCCACCATGCCCAGCTAATGTTTTCTATTTTTAGTACAGACGGGGTCTCACACTTGCTCAAGCTGGTCCTGAACTTCTGAGCTCAAGCGATCCTCCCACCTCAGTCTCCCAGAGTGCTAGGGTTATAGGCGTGAGCCACTGTGCCCAGCTGAGACAAATGGTCTTAAAGGGTGAATAGTTTATGCAGACTATTCTTGGCTGTAAAACCTTTTTGTTTGAGAGTGGATGGTCCCCAGAATTCTTTTTACCTGACTTCAGGAGAATATGAAAAGAAGGAAATCTAGTGTGATTCATTTTCCGTGGTCTGTGTATTTGTTTGATGTAAAAATTTGTACCCTCAGCACCATTGCTCCAGGCTGCCGAGATGAAATAAATCAGTGTATTAATTATTTGAGTAAAATAACAGTAGAAAAACAGCTGCCACTAATGGAAAGAAAACAAAAGAAGCTGTATTATTCCACTATGGAAGATTACAGACTAGGCTGAAGTTGTACACATTAAGAAATTGATAAAAATGGACATTTTTCACCTCTGCAAACCGTATAACCACAGTTAAACCCCATGGATTTTTTTCCTATCTGGAAAAAACATCCAAGATATGCATGGCTTTGTCTTTTCTTCTTCTTTTTTTCTCCTTTGGCTTCTTAGATTTAGCAAGTATAATTAGAAGAAGAATGCAGATAAGTCTTACACATATATTTTTGGTCAGAAGGACAAAGAGCATATGAAAGATGCTGGCATGAACCCTCCTGCACTCACAGTTTCTGCAAACTGTTCCAAACTTCAGCATGTGGCTGGGAGGTCATGCGACGCTCCATATGCCCTACAGCCAACCTCTCCTGCCGCAGGGTGTTTGAACTTGCTGTTCCCTTTGCCTGGAACTCTGCCCTTTCCTTGGCGAGTTAACTCTGACTCATGATGCAGAACTCAGCTCAAAGGAGCCTTTCTAGTGACCTCAGCATAGATGAGGTCCCCCGATGTGCGTTGTCATTGCTCCCTGTACTTTTCCTCCATAGCCCTTCTCAGGCATTGTGATTATGGATTTGAGTGATGGTTTGATCAATGTCTGCCTCTCCCTCTATGTTGTAAGGTACATGGGGCAGTGTCTAGGGTTGCTTTGCTCAGCATTGTATGCCCAGGTCCTGGTACAGAGTGGGCTCAATAAATACTTGTCAAATAAAATAACAATCTCCTTAAATAATAACAATAATGCCTACCTTTTATGGAATGTCTATGTATCAGGTACTATAATAAATGCTCTATGTGTTTTAATTAATGCACACCATCATTCCACAAAGTTTTACTTTAATACCAAAAGTATAACACTATATTCATTTGTCAGCCATTTGATGTAAGGCTAGAGCTTTTCTTTGATTATCAGTCCATTGATTAAACTCCTTTGGTCTTTTTTTTTTTTTGCATAAACTACATCTATAATGCTTTATTTATGATTTCCAAAATGTCTAGGATATAGGAAAGCCTGCAAAGCAATTTCAACGCAGAGTCCTTTTAAATTTTTCCAACTTCTCCCAAATTATTTTTTCCAGTTATATCACCAACAACTAATTTGACAATATTTTTTAAGTGACTTGTCTTTTACTTTTTGCCTTCATATTCCACTAGTATATAAAATGTTTAGCTGTTTTGTAATTAAAATAATAAGCAGAATTGGTATACTTAAATACAAATGCAATCGTGTCTTGGTAAGTGTACTCTTTGGTAGAAGGGGCATTACTTTCTTGAGCAGCCTGTAAGCTGTGTGCTTTTGGTGTGGTTGGCCATCAGTATGTTTAGGGGAGGATGGAGAGTGTTATTAATAATTGATTTGAAGAGTTGGTTAAATGGAGGTTGATTAAGGGAACTTCTGTATATCCATGTTACAAAAGGGAAAATTGAGTCTCAGAGAGATAAAGCAACTTTCCAAAAGTCACAAAGTTAGTAAGTGGTGGAGAATTTGGGGTGAAAATTCAGGCCTGTGTGATTCCAAAGCCTATGATCTTTCTATGGAATACGTGATTCTCTTTCACTGCTGTTAAATCCTTCTCATGGAAACCATGCCTAACTTCTCACACAATTGTGGGAGTATATAATAGCCACCCAATAGTTAATAAATTATTTGGGATTTTCTTGCTGAAGCAGGGGCCATTTTCTCATATCTACCATAGCTTTAAGTCATCATATGGTGTCAAGTCAGTCATCAAAGCATCATGCTCTTCTGTCAGACTGTGATCTCTAAAAACACAAATGTGTGTGGTGTATGCATTAACTTATAATGATGTCTAAGGAATACTGAGTAATCAATATGCATTTATTCATTGAACAAATAAATTAATTAAAAAAGAGATGAAATCAATTGGTCTCCTGAGTGGGATTTCTAGAACTCCATTCTCTTGGCTTTTCTGGTGCTGTTTGCCACCCATTAGTGTCCGTGTCAATTCTTACTCATCTACAGATTCATTAGGAAGCTTCTCTTCTATATTTTTCATTTTTTCAAAGTGATGTAACATGTTCCAAATTTAAACTTTTTGAGGTGGAGTAAATAAAATGAGACTTACTGCATGATGTGCAAGACAAACGGGATGTGTGTTTTTTTAAACTGAATCAAGGAATTCTGGTTTAAGATGGTTGACTACCCATGCTTATTTATTTTCCATCCTTTTAAAATCCCTATTAAAATTACTGTAAAAATTTAAAATATGTATTAATCACAAAGTCAAAACGAACAAAAGTAGATCATCAGCAAAGGAGAGGTTTTTAACAAATTTCTGGAAGACAGAAAGTGGATGAAGGATTATAGGGAAGAAAACGGCCTCCTTGAATATGCAGACCTCTGGGAGAGTTTGGGACTTATTTAGTTGAACAGAAAGAATGATTCTTTGGGCTACATCAAGAGGGCTTTAGCCCAAAGAGTCTGTGTCTACTTCAGCTTGTGTTGAAAACACTTGATGGTCAGTAATTTACCTCCAAACAAACATAAAAAAACCCCCAAAACCATGTTTTACAAACAAACTGGGGAGATCCAGGGCAATAAGAACAAGCATTTCTTTTCCCATGCAATTCTGGCATTTGGTGGTCTCAGGTCAAGGCCAGCTCTCTGTCTGCTCGCCCTTGAGCAGAGTCTTGCAGTCAACAAGCTCTACTCACGCACACAGAGCTCCTAAGTCATTGTCTCCTTACTGATACTGTTTTTTTAGAAAAATTTTTAAAAATTTTAGAATAGTACGGGGGGAGCACAAGTGTTTTGGTTACATGAATTGCTTTTGTGTAATTTGAGTCATAAGTTATAAGTGTTTCCATCACCCATATAGTGTGCGTTGTACCCATCAGGTGTGAATTTACCCATCCCCTCTCCCTGACCTGCTTCATTTCCGTTGAATTTTACTACTGCATGTACACATGCGTGTTGATCTATAAGTTTCAATTTAGTAGTGAGTACATGTGGTTTTTGTTCTTCCATTCTTGCTTATTGATTCTTAAATATAGACAGATCATCAAAGGTCACTAGGCATTTGAGTAAAACCTGCAATATGAAAGAAAAGACCAAGAAGTACAACCAAGAAAAAATGACCCCCTAAGGAAACAGATATAATTCAAAGAAAAAAAAAAAGAGACTATAAAAAATTCTAGGTAGTTTCTTTAGAAGGATTCAACAATTTTATTGACTTGTAAAATAAGAATATATTGCTATGAAAAAAGAATAATCAGAAGGAGCTCTTGGTAATTGAAAATATAATTATTGAAAAAAATCAGTACAAGAGTTGGAAGATGAAGGCAAGGGAATGTCTTAGAAAGGAAAACATAAAGACTAAGAGATGAAAAATATGAAAATAAAGAAAAGAGACCTAGAAGATTAACTCAAGGTATCCAACATCTTACTACAGGTTAAATCTCCCTTACTCAAAATGCTTGAGACCAGAAGTGTTTCAGGTTTCAGATTTTCTTTTTTTTTAGATTTTGGAATATTTGCATATAGAGTTGTCTTGGGAATAGGACCCAAGTCTAAACACAAAATTTATTTTTGTTTCATATATACCTTATACACAGAGGCTCAAGGTAATTTTATACAATATTTTTAATAATTTTGTGCATGAAACAAAGTGTGTGTACATTGAACCATCAGGCAGCAAAGATGTCAACTATTTCAGCCACCCACGTGGACAATCTGTGGTTGTCTGATGGTCAATGACTCAGCCTCATTCTTGACTCCGAATTTATATGCTACTGATAAGCAATAATTTTCTTATACTTACTCACACATAAGTACTTAATAGTAAAAAAATAACATAATGTACTATTAATACAGTGAAAAAACAATGTGTTCCAGTAACTAAGAAGTGTGATAGCATCAGCAGAAACCAGCACCAGCTGTTGAACAACAGCAACAATGAACAATGGCAGGCTTTCGTTCTTCACGTACGATGCTGTGTTTTGATTAAAAGCTTACTGTACACTGCATCTTATTTTTTTTTAGATGAGAAGAAACATCAGATGCAGTTGAGGGGCCAGAAGTGGGTCCTCTAGGGATGAGGAGGCGTTCTGCTGGGTGGCTTTTAAAAATGTTTCCTCCAGAGTCATCTGCCTATCGACAACTGTTTTTTTATTTTCCTTAGGAGTCTCTTTTTGATTTTATGAACTGACATGTTATCTTGTTCTGTTATGAATGTTTGCTGCTCTAGTCCTTCAGTAAGCCCATCGCACATTTTCACCATGGCATCCACGGGCACTTTTTCTGCAATGTGAAATAAGTCTTCTTCCTCACCACTATTACCACAATCACCTGGATTCAGCATCATCTCAGCTGTTTCACCATTGGTCAATGAATGAACAACTGCAGCCTCATCATCGATGTTGAAAACTTCTTTGATATCCACCTTTTCCAGCTTACTGACAGACTCTACATGTGTATTTTTTTGCGTAAGGAGGTCACACATCATTTTTTTCTCACTTGATGAACAGAATCCTTCAAAGTCACAACCTTGTTCATCATCATCATTGAACATAGTTGCAGGACAACTGTGTCCTTAGTCATTGTTTCAAGCATCTTTTATACTAAACTCATTTTGCAAACCTTCCATATCCATGCCTGTGTTCACTGCTGCTAGCATGCTATTCAAGAATTGTGTTTTTATATTTACTCTTCATGGATCTAAGTAAAGCCTGGTCACGTGGCTCAATTATTAAGTCTCATTTGGAGGAAAATATATTGCATCAGTGTTATTACTACAGTATTATTATATATTAAAGATAAGATCAGAATTTTACTGTGTATCACCTATTGAAACTTTAGAAAAATGATACATATTTATTATATTATTATGGGGTACATGTAATATTTTGATACTTTTGTACAATGTGTAATGACCACAGGTATTTAGAATATCCTCAAATATTTATTAGTTCTCTGTCATAACTTTTCTTTTGGAACAGAGTCTTGCTCTGTCATCCAGGCTGGAGTGCAGTGGCATGATCATAGCTCACTGTAACCTTGAATTCCCGGGCTCAAGAGATCCTCCTCCTTCAGCCCCCCAAGTAGCTAGGACTACTGGCAAACACCACTATTCCTGGCCGATTTTTTTTTTTTTTTGTAGAGATAAGGTCTTGCTATTTTGCCCAGGTTGGTCTTGAACTCCTGGCCTCAAGTGATTCTCCTGCCTTGGCCTTCCAAAGTGCTGGAATTCCAGGTATGTGCCACCATGCCTGGCCCATAAACATTATTTGTGATGAGAATTTCAGCTGGAGTATGAGCGGAACAGTTGTCAAGGAAAAACAAAATCTTGCATTTGTCATCCAGTTCAGCTTCCCTGCAGTGAGTATGAGATGCTGGTACAAAGTTTGTGAAACCAGTCAGAAAAGATGTCACTGGTGATCTATGCTTTTTTGTTAGCATAATAATGGAATGGTAAGAAATTCACTCCTTGAAAACAGTGAGGATGCAAGCTTTAGCCTATCACAGCAAGTTTATACTTATGCATGCCTGCTGCATTAGCACATCCCAGCACAGTTATTCTGTCCTTGGCGTTCTTAATTCCTACAGCAGTTATTTCATCAACAGTTGTCAGCGTCTCTCTAAGACAATAATGCCAAACCAGTATGCTTCATCAGCATTACTGACTTGCTCTGGCATCAGATTTCATTAGCGATGACCTTGGCCAAGCCATCAGTGAATTTCTACACTGCTTTGTGATCAGCAGATGCTTTATCACCATAAATCTTTAAAAATTTAATGCTCTATCTTTTAAAAAAATTTCTGCAATCAGCCTGATGGATATTCACAGTTTCCTTCAATTTTCAGTTCACCATGATATATATTTGCTTATTTCATGATCAGCATACCATTAAGTGGCATGTGACCACCGTGACACTCATGAATCCACTCTTTCAATGCCTGATCAAGATCCTCATTTTTAGCTTTATACAGTGTTTTTCTATTTCTCTTTAGCTTCTGTTCATCACTTTCAGCATAGAACTTCAACAGTTCATCCTCCTGTATCTTTGTGTCATACATTGTGGTCATTCCAACACCCTATGGTGGTCACGGTCTTCTGTAAGATATTTTACACTTATACCACTGTCCAGTTTCTCCAACAGCTTGGCTTTCTGTGCTATAGATAAACATAAATGCTTCCTCTTTTTGTTATCACTGTGACCCGTAAGGATATCTGTAATCCTTTTTACATTTCCAATAATATCTTTACACAGTGAGTAACGCATGTGGGTCTTGGCCCCATATGGGGCATTGTGCAGACCTGTCACTGCTATATCTGGCTGGCACACATGCCATCTTGCTACCCTTCGTGGGTGTGCTTGAGTGGGGGAATCTGGGAGTGTGTGGAAAAGATATAGTGAAGCTGAGCGGGGCTGGGAGGGTCTTTTTTCCCTTGGGGACACTGAATAAACTGCATGTTATGTGCTTGTGTTTTGACTGTGATTTGTCACATGAGGTCAGGTGTGGAGTTTTCCACTGGCAGTGTCATGTTGGTACTCAAAAAGTTTTGGATTTTAGAGTATTTCAGATTTTGGATATTTTGGATTTTAGGAATGCTCAACCTGTAATAGGAATTTCAAAAGACAAAACACAAGAAATGGATGGGAGGAAATAATCCAAGAAATAACAAAAAAGGATTTCCCATAGCCAGTAATACTAGTTTCCCAGAATGATGAAGAGATAATACTCATTTCAACTCATCACAAAATTTCAAAAAAAATATTAAAGGACAATATCAAGAAATTTCCAGAGAGAGAGAACAAACTAACAAACATGGCCACTTACAAAAGAACAGAAATCAGACTATCACTTGAACTTCCACCCAGAAGCACTAGTAAATAATGCTAGCAAATAATGGAATGTGTTCTCAAAGTTATGAGGAAAAAGCATTTTCATCTCACATTTCATACTCAGCAAAGCTCTCAGTCAAGAGTGAGGATAGAATTAAGACATTTTCAGGTGTGTAGGATTTAGAAGGTTTGCTGGTTACATATAGTTTCTTAGGAAGTTTCTTGGAGGACATGGTCCAGCCAAACAAGGGGTAAATCAAAAAAGAAGACAGTGTGGATCCGACTCGGAAGGGTAGCAAAGTGAGGCTCTGGCAGTACAGCGAAGGAACAGACCTAGAGAGCATTAAACCTGTTAGACTGAGGCTCTAGGAGAGAGACACCTAGAAAAATGGAAGTCCATAGATTTGCTACATCTTTGAGATATTGGAAAGCAAAGACTGGATAAAGGCAAACCATGCAAAGAAGCAGCTAAAGCAGAAGAAAGAGGAGAAACAGGAGGAGGAGGAGGAAGACAAAAACACAAAGAAGACAAAACTTTGGAATGTAATGATATACTACGTGGCCATGCAGTCAGTAACACTACATAGTCATAATAATGTAAATACTGTTTACTGATTTTTAATTAAACAGTTGGCATAGAAGTCTTATTGTGTATACACAAGAAAAGAAAGTGTTACTAAAACTGGCAAGGAAAATCAAGGTATGTACAGTAGTGCTGGAAGTTGTAAGGTGAGGTGGGGGGAAAAGCAGAAAGAAAGAACAAGGCCATTTATCACTTTTCACCAACTAAGAGCTCAAGAGATACTCGCATATTTATATGCTGTATCTAAGTCAAAAAGATACTCAGCAGAGAAACTATTTTATCTCCTCTGGCAGGAGGCGAAATGAGAGGAGGGTGGTCGTGCAGCTACCTTAGTAGGAAGTGCACAGTTGTCCAGACTTGATGTGTCAAACACCAGGGACTTCAGCCTGTTACCTAGAGAAGCAAAGAAGCCCCAGGAAAGCTACAACCAGACAGATTATCCTCGTCAATGTAGTGCCTCTGATACACGGAGTGGAGACTGTGGAGCCTGAGAAACAGAATTGTTGCTTTTCATTTCAAAGCCTTCTATCGTATTTAAATTTGGGCATTCATTAGCTTTACAATTTAAAATATATGTTTATTTAAAAAATAATGCTAGTGAACAAGTCACATTGAACGTAGTTTAATAAAATGAGAGTTTGCTTAATTATTTCTTCTAGCTTTCAGGCAAAATGCAACTAGCTAAATTATAAAAATTATTTATCATTTCAAATACTAAGAAAAATATTTCTTTTTTTTTTTTTTTTTTTTTGATAGAGCCTCTCTCTGTTGCCTGGGCTAGAGTGCTGTGGTGTCAGCCTAGCTCACAGCAACCTCAGACTCCTGGACTCAAGCGATCCTCCTGCCTCAGTCTCCCGAGTAGGTGGGACTACAGGCATGTGCCACCATGCCCAGCTAATTTTTTCTATTTTTGGTAGAGACGGGGTCTTGCTCTTGCTCAGGCTGGTCTCAAACTCCTGAGCTCAAACGATCCACCCGCCTCGGCCTCCCAGAGTGCTAGGATTACAGGCGTGAGCCACCGCGCCCGCCCTGAATACTAAGAAAAATATTTCAACATAAGCATGTGGGCAGGATAGAGGACTCCAAAAACTCTAGTCAGTCTTTTGTTTGTTTGTTTGTTTGGTTTCTTTTTGGTAAAACCAAGAAAATATCTTAATGATTGGACATGGGGCAATGTTTTCAAGGGTGAGATGTTTTCATAGCTTCCTCTATTATTTCCTCCAGAAGATTGCAGAGTGTGAAGACTAGAGACGACTGCTCAGTTGCTTTCCAGGGGCATTTGAAGCCCGTGTCCAAGGAGATTGCAGCCTTTGCACCTCTCTGGGTGGGAGTTGGGGCCCTCCCTCCTTGGTACATGTCTGGCAGGTGGGGCATCCTGTGGTTTGCTCAAGTGTCAACTTTCCAGAAAGACTGTCCTGGGTCGCACTAGCTAACATAGTGTTCCTTGACCCTATCCTTTTCTATTCCCTTTCCTACTTTATTTTTTCTTAAACTCTCCTCACCTCGCAGGTTTTAGTTTATTGTCTGTCTTTTCCATAAGATTGCATGCATCATTTGGGAAAAAAAAATAGTATTTTGCTCACTGCTCTATTTGTTAAGCCTAAAATGGAGCTGGCACATAGTAGACGCTCAATAAAATTTTGTTAAGGAAACATTAGATGAACTGTGCTGACAGTAATTAATTTGGCAGGAAAGTCAAGGCAGTTATTACAGGAAATGTACCCAAGGTTAAAGGCTGATCTCAAAGGTACTTTGATCTTAAAGGCTGAGTAGGAATCTATCAAATAGAGAAGGTTGGAAACAATAATCTATATGGAGGGAAGATGCTGCTCTTTATCTAAAGCTCCAAGGTTGCTTCAGATCATGTGATTCTTTAAAATGGCATCTACCAGCAAAGTGAAAAAAAATGGTTTCCCTGCATAGCAGAGATGGTTTTCAAAATATTTGCCAAAATTTATTGAAGACTTGTGTTGAACAAGTTACCTTGGTAAACTTCGTCCCAAAAACAACTCTTTGAGGTGTCCCTACTGATTAAAACAGTACCTGGTATATAGCAACAGCAAGTGCTTAGGGAGGCTAAGTAACTTGCTCAAGGCCACACAGCTAATATTTATTATGTGGTTTTGAACTTGGTTTCCTCTGGCTTGAGAGTCTAAGCTGGTGCTCTGCAATAAAAACATAATGTGGACCATGTATGTAATTTAAAAATGTCTGGTTGCCACATTAAAAAAAGTAAAATGAAACAAGTGAAATTAATTTGAATGGCAGTATTTGATTTAAACTATATATACAAAATATTATCATTTCAACATGTAATCAAAATAAAGAAATTATTAATGAGATGACTTCTGCTCTTCCTTTTATATTGTCTTTGAAATCTGGTACATATTTTACACTTAAGTGACATCTCAATGTGCTCAGTAGCCACAATTCAAGCGCAAATTAAGTACAAGGCACGCTGGATTGTGCAGGTCTAAGTCTTTATGTACAGGGATGCCCAGGAGAGCAGCTTTCAGGAGGTTATCAGAATTTGACTGTCGACCTGTGAGCTTTGTGATGCGTATGGGACGTGCAACTGTTGATACTGAGTACACAGTTGAATATAGGGATCTGGAACCCAGGATTTGGCCAGCCTAGAGGGAAGGTTGTTAAGCACAGAGCTGGTATGTAAGCCTCGGGGCTGGCTGAGACGGCCTCGGTGGTGAATGTGGAGAGGGCAGAGGGTAGGCTGAGGGCTGAAACCTGGCGCCCACCAACATTTAGACACTGGGAGGAGGAAGACCCAGCCAAGGGGCCTGGGATGATGAGGTCATTGCAGTTGGGGGGAAAACCAGGAGAGTGTGGTGTGTTGGAAATCAAGGGGAGCAAGTGTGTAATACGGAGAAATTACCAACTGTGTGAAAGGCGGTCCCGTGAGAAGATAAGGGCTGAGAAGGGACCGCTTGATTTGCAAGACGGAGGTCGCTGGTGTGGTAGGGATGAAAAGCCTAGATGGAGTGGAAGGGGGGCTGTGCAGGGTGACAAGGAACTGTTGGGGGGAAACGCTGGAGTGGGTGGGCTGCAGACACGGGAGGGGTGGGTTGACTGGCACACCTGTGTCAGGACTGTGCACCGGCCGTGCTCACTGCTGGACACTCTGCCACTGCCTACGGAGGCCTGCCGCAGAAGAGAAGGAGCACGGGCTTTGGGGCCAAGTTAGAAAGATCTGGTTAAAATTGTGAGACTGGTGCTAATTGGCTGAGTGTTCCAGGGTTCTAAGACTCAGCTTTCTTATCTGTAAAATGGGGGAAAATAACATCTTCCACAAAGGGATATTGTGGAATTAGATTATTTTGAGCAGACAAAAGATCTATGAGGATGCCCCGTGCACCACAGGTGCTTCCTGTTACTGACGGGCCTCAGCTTGGGGCAGAGCACTCAGAGAGGGTGGCAGGCGTGCGTTCCTGTCCCGGCTCTGGGCTTGCCTGGAAAGCAGCAGCCGTGCCCTGGTGGGAAGGTCCTGGACTCCTGCATCAAGGCCATGTCAGGGCCTTACGGCAACTCCTGAGTCTCTCCTCACTTGGGGCTCTCCTCTGGGTTATTTGGGGCCCCTTCTTGGGGAGCCAGAAAGGCACAAGCAATTAGCCAACCTGAAAAAGGCACCTGTTATAAGACCGTCCAGGACAATAGCACTCCTGGTTGTTTATTGGATTTTAAGTGGACTTAGGCTTAACTTTTGCAAGCACCTGTCGTGTCTGTACCAGCTGACGTCTCAGCTACTTGTCTGCTCTCCTGGCTTTGCCTGGGCAATCGGCTTCTGAAGCTCCCTGCCTCCCATCTCCAAGGCGCTCTACTCACCTCAGCCCCTGGATCCTGTGTGATGTTAGTTAGTGATGGGGTTGCACAAAGGACTGAACCGTGGATTTATATCCTTCTAGAAAACCCCAGATTCAGCGTTTTGCTCCCAGTGCTCTGTGTTATTTACGGAAACCACGCTAAGTCTATTTCTGCATATCATTTCTAGGACATCCCTATCTAACCGCCTTTGTTCTCTGCCTTTGTTTGTAAGAGACAGAATTGTGTTGATTACAAGAAGCAGGCGACGCTGTCTTGTCATTGTGGTCGAACATGACTGGTGTCTGTTGCCACACTAGCTCCCAAGGCGTTGAGGGCAGGGGCTCCGGCTGGGGCCCAGGGCCCAACGCATAATATCTGTGCAGGAAGGTTTGCTGGAGGCTAAATGAGTATTTCCATAACAAACCCTGGAAACCATTTCTTTCTCTTGGCTAATTACATAGGAATCATGCTAATTATGAGAGATTCTAACAGGTTTCACGTGTGAAATTATCTATTCACCTCTGACACGGATTTTAGGACCCGATTGGACTACAGGGGCAATCTGTAAATGAATGAACTCTAGTACTGCAAAATGGAAAGTTTTTAGAACATTAGTGAAATATTTTTAAAACAAGACCTAAGAGCTTATTAACAGGAATATGTTTTAGTTTACAAAATGATTCATGAAGTTCATGATTCTTTTTCACTTCATGATTTTCCAGTTTGAAGACCGTCTTTTGCATGATCACTAAGCGTGTTGGGGGAAATACCGATCTCAGCTGTCAGGACTTTGCTGCTCTGGGTGGTTTGTGCTGTACGCAGTGTTCCCACGTAACAGGCGGGATAGTTCAGCTAGCACTATGCCGTTGTTAGGAACAACGACTTCCTATCAGTGAGTTTTTAACTCTGCTCTTTTGCTGCCTACATACCTGCTGGAAGTAGGTTTAATTTTGCAGACTTCTATTTGGCATTTCGGCCACGTTTCCTATATGCTCCCAAATGTCATTTGTTCTCTCTATAAAACTTGCAATGGAATTTTTACAGACACACAAATGTGTCTGTAAAAGTCAACCCTTTTCCTTTTTTTTCCAACCTCTATCAGCAAAATGAAGTTTGGGATTTGATGGGGTGATGTCAGGATCAAATTCCCTTAATTCACATTCTAACACAGTGTTCTATCTAGTTGAAAGGTCTTCTGCTCTGCTGGCATTTATTTCTTCAACATGAGATGTATCCAAGAAGGAAGTATTAGAGTCTTGCTTTCTACACATCAGTCTGAACTCTGGCAGGGGGCTGCTGTTGCCCTCTTTCTTACTGTCATAGATTTTTAACTAGAGTATATGGGTTGGAAATTGTAATTATTGAATGTCTTAATCTAAAATGACTTTACAAATATCAAAGTTGATTACATTTCCAGATTTTATCCATATTCCATATTTTCAGTCAATCTTTTTTTTTTTTTTTTTGGGGGGGACAAAGTCTCACTCTGTTGCCTGGGCTAGAGTGCCGTGGTGTCAGCCTAGCTCACAGCAACCTCAAACTCCTGGGCTCAAGCGATCTTTCTGCCTCAGCCTCCCAAGCATGCACCACCATGCCCAGCTAATTTTTTCTGTATATTTTTAGTTGGCCAATTAATTTCTTTCTATTTTTAGTAGAGACAGGGTCTCACTCTTGCTCAGGCTGGTTTTGAACTCCTGACCTTGAGCGATCCTCCTGCCTCGGCCTCCCAGAGTGCTAGGATTGTAGGCCTGAACCACCGCGTCTGGCCTTTTTTTTCTTAATTTAGTGATAGGGTCTCACTCTGTCACCCAGGCTGGAGTGTAGTAGCACAATCATAGCTCACTGTAGCCTCAAACTCCTGGGCTCAAGTGATCCTCCCACCTCAGCCACCGAGTAGCTGGGATTACAGGCACTTGCCACCATGCCAACTAATTTTTAAAAATTTTTTGTAGAGATAGAGTCTCGCTATGTTGCCCAGGCTGGTCTGGAACTATTGGCCTCAAGCAATCCTCCCACCTCAGCCTCCCAAAGTGTGGGGATTATAGGTATGAGTCACCACACCTGGCTTTATTTTCCGCAAAGATTATTGTTTCCTCTTGTAATACCTATTTTAAAGTAGCAATATTAAACTATTAATTTGAAGTTGATAGCTTGATGATTCACTTTTTTGAAGGCACAGTACTATTTTTTTATTTTTTATTTTTTCATTGTGTCTCCAATGTTTTTGGAGCCATTTTGGTGGCTTTATTCTGGATTGTTTAGAAAATGTTTTCCTTCCTAGGAGACCTGGAGAAAGAGCCTGAATTTCTCTCTCCTCAGTGTCTTTACTGGCAAGAGAAAAAGTATATCTATAGCGCTTGGACTAAATTATGTGATTGCTCCTCCTAAGCTGTAAACCGTAAATGATGTTGAAATCATCTGTTTTGCAGACAAAGTTTCATAATCCAAAATATCTGGCTTTGATAGTCATATAATAAATGATACTGAGATAACGGTGGGGCTGTGCGGGATGAATAGAAATTTGGCTCCAGAGTTGATACCAGAATGAGAGTCTGCAGATACAAAACCCCGTTAGAGGGTCAATTACCGTTTTTTCTTTTTTATACTTTCCCAGGACGTTATATTTAAGACCTTTACAATAATTAGCCCTTTCTCCTGTTTTGCATTGTTGAAGAGGGACAGACAGATGGTGAAATGGGGCCGAATGATAGAAAGCTGGCATAACTTGTCCCCAAATAGTTTAGCAGGTTCATAGATTAAAGGCTACCCTCCTCCCCCAGGCTTCATCAGGTTTCTGACTTTGGGCCACTAATTTGATGAAATCGAGGAGGAGGTGGTTTATTGCAGATTGACATGGCTCTGAGCTCTTCACCAGAGAAACATTCCTGTCTGCTGAAACTTATGAATAAATGGATAAGTAGCCCCTCGAACAGGACTAGTCTGTTTTTTTGTTTTCTTAAGCTCAAAGTCAAACCATAATACCTGACCAGCACCTTCTAATGGGGTTTATTATCATTTTTCTTTTAATATAGAATTTTTGTACTTAAATTATTAATGTGCTCTTTTTTAAAAAAAAAAGGTAATGACTTTTAATTTGGTTTGCAAAGGTTCTACATTTTTTTGGGAACTTGGATAAAAGAGTATACTTACTTTCCTGTAGAATAAATGGAAACTGAAAAGAACTCAATAAAACTCCCACCCTGAGTCCCTGAAAATGAATATAAGCATTTTATTACATCCAGATCACTTGTTTTAATTTTATGAGTGACCTTAATTGACAACTGCCCTTCCTTTGAAAACATTTTCAGAAAGCAGAACTTCAGAAATAAAAAAAACTCTTAATTTTTAATAGACTCCCTCAACCTACAATTGGCTGGTAGTTAACAGCCCCATAAAACAGGTAAATCCAGTTAATGATGTTGTAGTCCATTCAGCCGATGTAGGGGTTCAATAGACAGTTACACTGCTTAAAGTTGGATGCTAATAGATGCTTTCATGAGGTTTTGTTGTTGTTATGGTTTTGCTGATATTTTGGTAAATAATTTTCTGTACAAATAATTATTGTTTCCATTGTTCTAAATAACAGAGCTTTGGGACTCAACTGTTCATTTTTCCGTATATTAGAGTAGAAAACCATGTCCATGTCTCTCTGTGCTCTCAGCCCACCTCATTGCCGGGGTGAGGCTTCTATTGTGTATGTGACCTTTTTAGGTGCCTTGACTTTTAAGAACCTGCTAACCTGCACGGCCTTCAGCTGACTGCAGAAGTATATGTGTTGGCTCTTAAATGGCAATACAAAATACTTGCACTTCTAAGTACTTGTCAAGAAGGCTTACTCTGATTCCAGGGTACTCTGAAGCAGAATTTATGGTGATGTGCCTGAAAAAATATGCAGACCACTTTCTAGATCTTCACTTTTATTTCTGTCTCAAACCTAAACCACATTGTTTTTGTCCTCCTGTATTGAAATTACTAAACTCAGTTTATACAATATACCATCAATACACTTTGAAGAAATATTGCTAATGACCTTATGAATATTCTTTCTTTCTCTGTTTGTTTTTTAATTTATGTTTAAGAGACAGGGTCTTGCTCTGTCGCCCTGGTTGGAGTGTAGTGGTGTGATCCTAGCTCACGGTAACCTCAAATTCCCAGGTTAAAGCAATTCTTCTGCCTCAGCCTCCAGAGTAGCTAGGACTACAAGCCACCATGCCTGGCTAATTTTTTCATTTTTCATTTTATTTTTTGTAGAGATGCTATGTTGCCCACTGGTCTTGAACTCCTCAGCTCGAGCAATCCTCCCTCCTTGACCTCCCAAAGTGTTGGGATTACAGGCATGAGCCATTGCACCCAGCCTAATAGTCTTGTTTTTACTATAAGAATAATTGGGATGATAAAGGGTACTTAATTAAAATAAACTCCCTCACAAAGATCTATCTGTAGGAGACACTTCTCCCAGATTTCAGATGCTGAGAATAAAATAGATTTTGTTTATGATTCACTTTTTGTAGTGGCTGCTAGACAGCTCAGAGCCAAATATTTACGCCACCCCAAGCAAGCGTACCTGATTGTGTGACAGACATTTTATGCACTAATTTCATCTGTAGCTTCATTTTTATCTTTCTGACATTATGTTTCTGTAAATTCATTTCCTACTTGTTATCTGGTTTCATTGTATACATTTTTAAATTATAAATCCTCTTGGTAGTAGGTAAGGTACAAGTCGAGAAATAGTGCAGAACTAATTACACTTTTTTAGGTTTAGAAGCAATCAAAATGTCCACAGGGTACAATCCCAGTGGCAGGGTGGCTCCAGTGCTCATGGCAGTGGGTGAGACCTTCAACAGCTTGGCAGGCAGCAGGCCGTCGCCCTCACTAAGGGGGATGGGAGCAAAATAATTATAAAATGACAGGTATAGACAGGATATGAGCCCTTACCCCCAACACAAAACCTCCCAGAAATAATTGGGTGTGGGGGGTGATGCCTTTTCACGGCAAATGGGGTACAATTGCAGATGCATGGAGAAGTCCGGGACATACACATGGCTACTGTTCAGATAGCTCTGTACTAACTCCCACATTGGGCTGGCCTAAGGGCACACACATCAATACGCAAGTGTAGCAGGCAATTCTTCATGATAAAGTTTGAGGGAAACTCCGTCTTCACCAACCTGCTGCAAAGACTGACATGCCATGATCGACACTTTAATTCTTGAGAATGAAAGCTGTGTGTTTTCTGGAGTCTTTTGTTAAAGACCAGCTAAGTCTGAAGGTAACACGGCGGGATTTGGCTATAACCAATGGTACGTGGAGGGAGCCTAGCAGATTGTTTCATGTCTGAGAGGGAATATGAAACTAAGTGCGCTATAGGGGAAAGCATGTGGGCCATAAGGCCCAGGCAGGGGAAGTGGGAAGCAGTCTGCTTCTGGGAGAGAGAAGAAATACCATGAGAATAGAAGACAGGTTTTTTATTATGTACTGTGGTTAAAAAACTATGCTAGAACAGGGGAAGCTGTGAGTCCTATGCTAGGTGAGGTAGTCCTCAATTTTGACTTCTCATTTCTTCCAGCGATGCCTCAACCTCACGTTTATTGATGATGGTCCTCACTCAGCTCACCTCTCCAGGTTTTGCCTTCTTCCTTTACTTTTCTCTGCCTTTTCTTTACCCATTTCTGAGAGTGCTTGGCTAGTTTCTGTGCTACTGCGTGGCACCTTCAGATCCCGCCCACACACAGAGTAGCCGCAGTGCACGGCCTTCTTTCCCGCCTCTGGGCTGGGGACCACCTGCAAATCCTAGTTGCAGCCCTTCTCAAGAAGGGTTTTACTCACAAGCCAGAGCCTTTCCTTTACCTGCTCTGGCCATGGGAATGATATTTCCCAGGTGTGTCCCTGTAACTGGCCACCTCTGCAGAGATCCAACACCCATACCCCCATGCCGGTGAAGCTGAGGGAAGTACCCCTTCCATGGAAGTTCCCCGGGTGGTTTCCTAAAGTCATGCTTTGCCACTGGCCCCGTGCACGCAGTCCCACTGCAAGCTACATACCTAGTTCTATACTTCTCAGGAGTGTGTTAATAGAATGAACCCAGGCTCCTGGGGCCCCACAGAGCTGGGGCTCAGATACTACTCCATGAAGTCTGTCCAATAACCCATGCCAGAATAGACACAGATCTTTTTCTAAATAACGTCTTGAGGTCCCCAGTTGGTTCTCCCTGATAGAAGACTTGGATTTCACCTTGAAGCTTTGACTATAGGCATATAAACCCATCCCTGTGGACCTGTTTGAGCTGTGAATCAAAATGGCATGCAACTCCATCTTCCCAAGTGCTGAGAAAGATTGACGTGCTTCTGGCCCTGCAGCCCAGGCCATCATTGGCCAAATAAAATGATCACAAGGTTTCTTGATATGTGGTCAGACCTACTTCTCTGCCTTTTTTTTTTAATAAATCAAGTTTCCAAATTATTATCCAGTGTGATATTTAATATCTAGGGACTTGTTATAATTATTGCAACCTGATGTGTAGGTCATGTCAATGTTTTATAAGTAGTGCCAGAAACCCAACTTTTCAGAAAAGGAATCTGTTTATTTATAATCATTTGTAAATGAATCCCAGATGCCATATAAAGAACTTTGGCACATCATTTTAGTTTTAACTTTAGAGGACAATGGGCAGAGATTTCACTCGTATATTAGATATTCTTAGCATCCAACATCATAAAAGTTGTTGCTGAATTATTTCACTTGCTTTCCAATGGTCCCAATCTATTCTCCTTCTCAGGGAAGTAATTAAATTGACTAATGCTTGTCTTAGTCTGTATGAGTTGTATGAGTTGCTATAACAAAATACTACAAACTGGGTAGCTTATAAACAACAGAAATTTATTTCCTGTAATTCTGGAGAGTGGGAATTCCAAGGTCAAGGCACCAGCAGGTTTGGTGTTTGATGATGGCTTGCTTTCTGGTTAATAGATGGCACCTTCTCACTGTGTCCTTACATGGTGGAATGGATAAATGAGCTCCATTTGGCCTATTTTATAATGTCACTAATCCCATGAGGGCAAAGCCCTGATGACTTAATCAACTCCTAAAAGACCCCACCTCCTAATACCATCACCTTGGAGGTTACGATTTCAATAAATGAATTTTTCAGAGACACAAACATTCAGACCATAGCAATTCTTATGACTTTATTTTTACTCTTTTGATGTCTAAATCTCTGGCGATGCTGGCCCTGCCCAGTTAACCATTTCCATGACAAAGAGTTTAGAGCATTTAAAGGCTGGAAAGTTCCTCTTCTGTGTTTGAAAATGGGTTGTTGTCAACATTGCTGGGAGCTCCAGGAAACCAGGCTTCCTCTATAAGAGGCCATCAGACTATTTATCCAGATGACACAGAGCTAACTGAATGACTACAGGACACTGGGCAGGACTGTGTAATCTCATTTATGGGATATTCTGAAAAAGCAGTTGATACCTGCTTGGGCCACTCAAGTGCCCCAAAGTAAAGGAATGCCATCATTCAGTAACCCTCTGGGCTTCTTTCCATCCTCTGACTATGACAGTGAAACAAGGCAGATATGGCATTATTATTTAAATAATGCAGATTTTTGTTATTTGAAGGGAAAAAAAATCAATGTTTTTGATATTAATGGGATATTAGTCAGTAACATGCTGTCCCTAAAATCTCATCTGCTAACTGCACAGTTAGGAAGTCTTTCATAGTTTAAATTTGTCAGGAATTCTCTGGCAGCCACCTATAATAAGTTGATCTTTAACAAGAATATGTTTATGTATTTGATATTGCACAAACTCACTACAATTATACTTGCTGTCACATGGGATTTAGATGCATCAATATTCATATCACGTCCCTTTAAGGGACATGGGATATTCGTATTCAAAGCCACATTCCACTTCAGATGCTGACTTAAAAAAATCAATTTATAGTCCCCACAGTTTATGGGGTGCAAGGGGTATTGATCCTGCACTCCAGAAAGCCCTTTGTTTGTTAAACATTGTGAAGACTATGTTTGAAGATGAAAGATGGAGATGGGGCAAGGCGGGCTCGCTCCACATAATAAAGTGGGGAGGCACTTGAGGTTGGGGGAATAAAGCAGGAGGAAGAAAACAGGAACCACTGAAGCTGGGTCCTGAGGAGGAGAGCAGTGGAGAAAAATTATCCTCATAGGTGGCCTGGGGGAGGACTGAACTTTGGAGATGGATTTATTTCATAATGATTTTTTTAAAGGCTGTATATTTTGCATTGTGAGGATTTGATCTTTCTCTTTCATTTTTTCAGTAAAATCATCAAAAAAATTTCTAAGGTTAGTCATGTTTTCAGTGTGACTATGGTCCTTTCTGGACTCGTGAAGACTGCGGAGTTCAGAAACAAGATTGGCACAAAGCAAAACGAGTGACGCAAGGGGTAGAACTGACACTTGGGCATGTCAACTGGAGCTAGACCTGGGCACAGAAATGAGAAGAGCTGGTGTTATGGGTTATGGTGTGTGATAGGGGATTCAAAAAAGAACAGTTAAGGAAGATCCAAGCACATGACCATGGAGAGATGGAAAAAGATTGATATATATTCCAGGACATGTTCAAAGCCAATATTAAGAGACACGGTTTTTAGTTTTTATTTTTATATTTCAAGAAGGAAAGAGTTTATTAATTTGCCAGCAAAGGAGAAGGATGGAAACTTCTGTCCATAATACCACCGTCCTAATAATAAGCAGAAATACAGAGCTTTTAAGGGGAGGCCATTCGACTTCAGGTAATTGCTGTTCAACTACAGCAGATGACTCTGATGGTCCCATCTCTGTTCCTTCTCTGCCTAAGACAATCCTGCACAGGCTACCCCTTCCGCTGAGCCATCTCCTGTAGCACAAAGAACAAGAGACATTTCCCTGCCCCTTGCTACCCCTGGCCTGAAGCAGAGATGCAGGTCCTGATATCAAAAGCTTGGCCATTTATCCTTGAGACCGCATCAGAAGAATGAGAACAAGTGGTTTTAGAAGGTAAGAGAAGTTTTATTACTTTGCCAGAAAAAGAGGAGGATGGAGACTCCTGTCTGAAATGGCCTTGTCCTAATAATAGGCAGAAATATAGACCTTTTAAAGGATGGATTCTCAGCTTCAGGCAATTACTGTTCAACTACAGTTGATTCTGATCATCCCATCTCTGCTGAAGACAATCTCATGACCTCCGCCCAGGACCTCCCTTTACCAGGTTGAACTGAGCTGTCCCCTTTAGCACAAATAACAAAAGACTTACCCTGCCCCTCCCAACCACTGGCCTGAGACAGGGATGCAGGTTTTAGTTCTCAAAAACTAGAGGAGGATGTTTTAAAGAGAAAATATTTTTGCTGTTTTTTCAGGTCATTTCCTCTGTTACATATTCCCCACTGCCAATATTTTCCTTCCATATCTATGGGGGGAGGGGTGATGCAGTCATCGATCTGCTTCCGGCTGATTTAGGGCAACGTCTCAGATGGAAGGTTTATACTTATGTATGTCATTACAAAGCTTTGGCAGTATATATACAACAGACTACCAGGTGAAAAAATGTCATACGTAACAACTATGACAATGAGGATCGACAAGGTGAAATGGACTATCACCTTGTACACAATGAGGAGACATAGTTTTTAGATTGAAATTAGTCATACAGGAGGCATGGACCATGTAGAAAGCCACAGAGTTGACAGGGAGACAGAGTTACTGTCATGCTTGGTCTGTCAGTGACCCGGAGAAGCCGAATGAGTTTCTACATGAAACAATACTACACTTAAGAAGGTCTTAGCTTGTCAAAATGTGTTCCCTATTATTAAGAAGCATAGGATGCAGAAAAGGAACCACCTATGTCTAGAATCAAAAGGAACAAAGTAAACACACTGAGATGGCATCCTGGCTGTTTCTGTTGTATACGATAGTTGTGTAAACCAGAATCCCAAATTTATCAGAGGAATCACATGATTCTGTTTGTGTAATGTGTGTGTTTATTGGATGGTATAAGATAAGGGGGCATTTTAATAAGCAGGAGGCACCAGGATGGCTCAGAGAGAATGGAATTAAATCAACAGAAGTGTTGGCAATAGCTTGGAAGTCAGTTTTCTTCCTTAATATTCTATACTACAAATTTTTTATTGCCTCTATTTTTGTGACAAAACATATCCATTCTTTAGGTCAGTGGTTTTTGGACTTTCTCTTTTTAAAGCAAGTGAATGCTTTCTTTAAAAAAAATCTCATGTGGAACTCTAATTCATAAAATTGATCCAAGTAGAGCTTTTCTGTTTGAAGTGGCCAGTCTTGAGGTCCCTGTAGCCAAGGGCCCTGGCTCCCTGACCACACTCTTCTCCTCGCTGCCTCCTGCATGCCTCCAAACCCAGGCCCCTTTACAACTCACTGAATCTGGGGAACTGTAGGAAGGTGCTTCTCCAATTAATGTCTTCAGAATTGTTTTGTGTATTAGTTAGTCAGACTTTTAAGAATTTCCACTTCCAACCCAAAGTGGTTACACATGTATGCAGAAATGAATGTCATGATGCAGCAACTGCCTAAGAAGCTTAATTAACACTGTGATTCATTTGTTAATTATTATAGTTAGAACATGAATTGATTTCTGGCTCTAACTGGGTTTCCTTAATCAGAGGGTCACCCATACTACCTTGCCATGAACACACTGCAAGGCTGCAAGTAATTTTGTTTGTTTTGTTGATGCTCAGTTTTCTGTATTAAAAATATTGTCTCATGGATCCTAAACCAAGCATAATCTTGATACAGTAAAAACACAATAAATGAATAGAGACTGTTACTCTGGTCTCCTTCTATCCAATTGTAATTATGTATTCTTTGACCAATGTCTCCCATTCCCCCTAAGTCTTCTATTTTCTTGTTGATTTTCTGCCTAATTGTTCTGTGTTGGAAGTAGGACTGTGGAATGTTTGACTATTGCTGTTGAATTCTCAATGTCTCCCTTTAATTCTCTCAGCTTTTCCTTCATGTATTATATTTTGAGGCTCTGTTGTTAGATGTACTTGTATTTATAATTCTTATACCTTCCTGATAGATTAACTCTTTTACCATTTAAAAATGTTCTTCTTTATATCCAGTAACTTTTTTTTATTTTAAAGTTCTACTTTGTCTGATATTATTAATAGTATAGCCACCCCAGCTGTCTTATGATTGCTGTTTGCATGATGTATCTTTTCCCATCCTGTTAGTCTCAACCTGTTTGTATCTTTGCATCTAAAGTGTACAGATACATTGTATACTATATAGTATGGAGAGAACACATTTGAATCCTGTTTTTTATCTAGTTACAATCTCTGCCTTTTGAATAGATTGTTTTACCTATTCATGATTAACATTGCTATTGATATTACTGCCTTAATGTCTGCATTTTATTCTGGCTTTTGGCGTGCCCCACGTCTTATTTGTTCTATTCCCCTTTTATTGTATCCTTTTATGTTTAGCAAATATGTTCTGTTATAACATTTTAATTCCTTTAATAATGCTTTTGCTTTTTCAAAGTTAATTCCTTAGTGGTTGCTCTAGGGCTTACCATATACACCTTAATTTAGTAGACTCTACGTTAGATTTAGATTAACAATCTAGTAGGATATAGAGCTGTCAATTCTGCATAGCTTTACTCCTTCCTCCTGTTTTTGTGCTATTATTATTACACATGTTATACCTTTTTACTTTACAAAACAATAATATATTGCTGTAAGTATTACTTTATGTAATTTCATGTCTATTGAAGAAGCTAAGAAAGGAGAGGAAGCATATATTTATAGTTTGTTATATTTACCTTCTAATTTATGATTTCTGGTTCACTTAATTTGTTTCTCTGTGTTCGAGTTTCTGTCAGGTGTCATTTCCCCACTCCAATACAACTCTGTTCCCACTCGCTTCCTTCCTGCTGTCATTGTCAAATATATTACATTTCTATATGCTACAGACACAACAGAACAATGTTATCTATTGTTTTTTACGATTGGCTTTTAAATCAGTTAAGTGAAGAATGGAAAGGAAGTAAACATTTATATTGTCTTTTATAATTATTGATTATGAAATTTTAAATTTATTGGTACTGTATGTGTGTGTGTTTATTCAGATTACTATCTGGGGTCATTTGGTTTGCTTGGGCAGTTACTGTTGGTGATTTTAGATGCTCTTGTTCTCAGGGCCCTCAGATGCCCCATTTCCTTCTTTTCGTTTTCTCCCACATGATTGTGGGTACCAAGGGACCTTGTCACTGTTTGTGGTTCATCCTCACATCTCATATTTTGGCATTCCTATCCACTAGTATTTTTGCATATCCTTATATCCTTTTGATAGTGTGGTTTTACCCTAGAGATACCTATATGAACAAATATGTGACTTCTTTGGACTTCTTAGGTCATACCTAGAAATCATTCTGTTCTTTTAAATCTTGATGTGAATTGCAGAACACCACTTCTGAAACAGAAGGGAGATAACAGACTATCTAGGGATTTTCTCATAGTGAGGAGGTCTCTGAATCTGCTTAAACCTGATGAACTAGTTTATCTAAATTTTACTGTATTTGAACTTCATCTCTGACCAGTTCTAATGAGCTTCAAAAGGTAGAAATGGGAGCTTGAGATAATTTCATTTCTGAGTTAAAAAAATATTCTCCCAACCTAAAAAAATACATGGCTGTATCCAGTGAAATTTTTAGCCTCTTGATATCATTTTGTTTTTAAATAACCAGGCCTGGGTCCTCTATTAGAACTAAAATTTACAAGTTCTTAACTGTAAAGGTATATGATATATTTTCAAGATAAGCCTAAAGTTATAAGCTGTTTATATATATGAGGAAAGAAATCATACTTGAATCAATTTTTCATTATCAAAATTTTTTTTTCATTATCAGAATAAAGACATGGAATTTATACTGACTTCTCTAAGTCAGTTATTTTATATATGTATGGGTTTAAAATAGTGAACATTTCTTTCTGAGACACCAATGCATAAATCTGGGGCATATCCTACTTTAGGAAGCTGTTCTGTAATAAAACATAAGGCTTGGAGCTATTAAAAAATTAATGTCCTAGTGTCATTGAAAGTTTCACTTGTTCAGGGACTGAATAAGTGATGGGACTTAAAATAATCACAATCATGACTTTGACATTCCTAGTTTCTTTTGTCCAGTCATTGATCACTTTAGATGTCACTTAGATTTTCCTGTGCATTTCTCTATCAACTAGTAAAAACTTTTGATCTGTGTTCCTTGTGTAATCACATGGGGACAGAGAGATAAAGAACAGAAAAGAATGAAAGAAAATAGAACTTAGAAAAAGATTTACTTTTATATATTTTAAATACTTGAATTCATATGCCCCAATAAATTTTGTTTCTTTGAAGATTTAAAAAATGACAACTCAATGGTATATAAATAGACTGTTTCACTCAATTCAGTGTGTTTGGTAGAAGTTTTCTCCTTTAGCAATAAAAGTTTCTAATTTGGCACCCAAATTCCTTAGTGATATGTCTCCCATTGTCCTGATAACTTCAAGGGTAGAGAACAAAGGGAAGCCAGGAACGTGGGATTCAGGGTTTCTGCAGCACTGTGGCTCTCAGCAATGCTGGAGGGAACAGTATCATGGGAGAAGAGAACAGAGGGTTCTGGTGAGTAGTTCACCATTGGAGAAAGCCCTGAGCCCCTCTCTGTGAGGTCCCCCTTAGCCTTGTGCCTTTGGAAGTAGAATTCTCTGTTATATTCTTCACTTAGCATGTTACCAATTATACACCATGTTAGGCTCTCAATATATAAATGAAGAGAATTATGAAATACTGAGGAAGAAAATAGCAGAGGACATAAACATATGGAAAACCATACCATGCTCATGGATCAGCAGAATCAACATTGTTAAAATGTCTGTACTACCCAAAGTGATTTCCAGAGTCAATGCAATTCCTATTAAAATACCAACATCATTGTTTGCAGATCTAGGAAAAATAATTCCATGCTTTGTATGGAACCACAGAAGACACCATGTAGCAAAAGTAATCTTAAGCAAAAAGAATAAATTGGGAGGCATCAATTTACCATACTTCAAGCTATACTACAAGGCTATAGTAACAAAAATAGCATATTACTGGCACAAGAACAGTGACATAGACCAATGGAACAGAACTGAGAACCTAGATATTAAACCATCCTCATATAGCCATCTAATCTTTGACAAAGCAGACAAAAACATACACTGGGGAAAAGAATCCTTATTCAATAAATGGTGCTGGGAAAATTGGATAGCCACATGCAGAAGACTGAAACAGGATACGCACTTCTCACCTCTCCCAAAAATCACCTCATGGTGGATAACAGACTTAAACCTAAGGCATGAGACCATAAAAATTCTAGAAGAAAATGTTGGAAAAACTCTTACAGACATTGGCCTAGGGGAAGAATTTATGAAGAAGACCCCAAAGGCAATCACAGCAACAACAAAAATAAATAAATGGGACCTGATCAAATTAAAAAGCTTCTGCCCAGAAGGAAACTATCACAAGAGCAAACAGACAACCTACAGAATGGAAGAAAATATTCACATGTTATACATCCAATAAAGGGCTGATAACAGAATCTATATAGAATTCAGGAAAATCAGCAAGAAAGAATCAAACAACCCTATCAAAAAGTGGGCAAAGGACATGAACAGAAACTTTTCAAAAGAAGACAGACTAATGGTCAACAAACAAGAAAAAATGCTCAACATCTCTCATTATCAGGGAAATGCAAATTAAAACCACAATGAGATATCATTTAACTCCAGTGAGAATGGCCTTTATCAAAAAGTGCCAAAGCAATAAATGTTGGTGTGGTAGCTGAGAGACAGAAACACTCAAACACTGCTGGTGGGACTGCAAACTAGCACAACCTCTGTGGCAAGTAATGTGGAGATACCTCAAAGAGCTAAAAGTAGAACTACCATGTAATCCAGCAATCCCATTACCGGGCATCTATCCAAAGGAAAAAAAGGCATTCTATAAAAAGGACATCTGCACTAGAATACTTATAGCAGCACAATTCACAATTGCGAAGATTTGGAAATAACCCAAGTGCATATCAGTACATGAGCAGATTCATAAAATGTGATATATGTATACCATAGAGTTCTTCTCAGCCACAAAAAACAATGGTGATCTAGCACCTCTTGTATTACCCTGGATAGAGCTAAAGCCCATTCTCCTAAGTGAAGTATCACAAGAATGGAAAAACAAGGTGCTCACCATCATGTACTTACCATCAAACTGGTATTAATAGATCAACACTTATGTGCATATATAGTAGTAACATTCATCAGGTTTCTGGCAGGTGATTGGGGGAGGAGGGGATGGGTGTATTCACACCTAGTGGGTGCGGTGTGTACTGTCAGGGGAATGGACACACTTGAAGTTGTGACTTGGGCAAGGAAAAGTCTATATATGTAACCTAAGCATTTGTATCACCATCATATGCTGAAATAAACAAAAAAGAAAGAAAATGAAAACAAAAGAAAATTAAAAAAAAGAAAAAAAGAACTCTTCATATTCCTAAAAGATGTAAGACATTTTTGCAAAATGATGGAGCAAGTAAGTACACGATTTCCACCTGTCATATATAAAGTCAATAGGAAAGTCAGGACACAAACCAAAGGGTACCAATCCTCTTTATAATCCCCTGAAAGGTAGTGCTGATTTCTGTCACTCATATCATCTGCCTTGATTTGCAGAAGGCATCTTTACTACATCATGCAAACAGTACGTTATTACAGAGTGAAAGGGGCTGGTTATGGTAAAACACACCAAATATTTATTCTTGAGCCTCTCTTGCAGATAAGGCATTCAAATGGTATCTAAGAATGAAGAAAGAAAATATACTTGAATGTGTGTGCTTCAAATTATGCACTTTATAGAGGTAGAGTGTGGTGAAGATTGGAATATGGTTTGCCTGTAGGACTTAATCTTTAGGTATAGTTAATAATGGGAATAAATGCATTCCAGGATTGTAATTCTTCCAATAGAAGATAAAATACTCTTGAGTGTGGTGAATTATCCTTTTGATGTGGTGTTGGATTTGATTTTTTGGTATTTTTTGAGTACTTTTGCATGTGTGTTTATCAGAGATATTGGTCTGTAGTTTTCCTTTTTTGTTGCATCCTTTCCTGGCTTCGGTATCTGGGTGATACTGACTTTGTAGAATGAGTTAGGGAGGATTCCCTCCTTATCAATCTTTTGTAACAGTTTTAGTATGATTGGCATGAGTTCTTTTTTGTACATCTAGTAGAATTCATCTGTGAATCCATCTGTCCAGAGATTTTTTTTCCCAAGGCAAGGTCTCACTTTGCCACTTAGGCTAGAGTTCAGTGGTGTCATCATAGCTCATTGCAGCCTCAGACTCCTGGGTTCAACCTACCCTTCTGTCTCTGCCACCTGAGAAGCTGGGACTATAGCTGCATTTGAACACACATCGCTATTTTTGTCTTTTTTTGGTAGAGATGGGGTCTCACTGTATTGCCCAGGCTCATCTCAAACTCCTGGCCTCAAGTGATCCTCCTCCCTTGGACTCCCAAAATGCTGAGATTACAGGTATGAGCCACTGTGCTTGGCCTCTGAGCTTTTTGTGGTTGGGAGATTTTTTATTATTGATTTAATCTCACTACTCATATTGGTATATTCAGGAGTTCTATTTCTTTCTGGTTCAATCTCAGGAGGTTGTAAATTTTCAGATATTCATCCATTTCCTCTAGGATTTCTAGTTTGTAAGCATATATTTATCTATAAGTCTTTGATGATCTTTTGTATTTCTGTGGTATCAGTCATAATGTCTCTTTTTTCATTTCTGATTGTGTAATAAACCCAAATAATGACTCTCCTCTCTCCTTTTATTTGTTAGATTAGCTAGTGGTTTGTCAATTTTGTTTATTTTTTCAAAGAACAAAATTTTCATTTCATTGATCCTTTGTATTTTTTGGTCTTTATTTGTTTTTCTTTTTCTTTTCCTCTGATCTTTGTTGTTTCTTTTCTTCTGCTAACTTTTGGTTTGGTTTGTTCTTATTTTTCTAGTTCCTTGAGGTGATGTTAGGTTGTTTGTGACCTTTCTACTTTTTAGATGTAGGCATTTAGTGCTATGAACTTCCCTTTTAGCACTGCTTTTACTGTATCATGCAGGTTCTGGTATGCTGTGTTTCCATTTTCATTTGTTCAAAAATTTTTAAAATTTCTGTCTTTATTTCTTTGTTGATCTTGTGATTGTTCAGGAGCAAGTTATTTAATTTCTATGTATTTGTATGGTTTCTGAAGTTACTGTTTATATTTATTTCCAGCTTTATTCCACTGTGGTCTAAAAAATAATTGGTATGTTTCAGATTTTTAAAAATTTTTTAAGACTTGTTTTGTGGCCTAAAGCATGGTCTATCTTGGAAAATATTCCACGTGCTGATGAAAAGAATGTATGTTCTGTAGTTGTCGGGTGGAATGTTTTCTAAATGTCTGTTAATTCCATTTGGTCTAAAGTTCAATTTACGTCCAATGTTTATATGTTCATTTTCCATCTCGATGATCTGGCTAGTGCTGTGAGTGGGGTATTGAAGTCCCCCATGATTATTGTGTTGCTGTCTGTCTCTTTCTTTAGGTCTAGTAATATTTGTTTTGTTAATCTGGGTGCTCCAATGTTGGGTGCATATATACTTAGGATTGTTATATCCTCTGAATTGATTCCTTTATCATTATATAATGAACTTTGTCTTATTTATTGATTTTGACATAAAATATGTGTTATCTAATATAAATGTAGCTACTCCTGCTCAATTCTGTTTTCTGTTGCATGGAATATCTTTTTCCATCCCTTTACTTTTACTTTATATGTGTCTTTATGGTAAGGTGGATTTCTTCTAAGCAGCATAGAGTTGGATCTTTTTTTCTTTTTTTAAGTTTCTGCCAATCTATCTTTTAAGTGAAGCATTTAATCCATTTTCAGTTAAGGTTAATATTGATATATGAGACCTTTTCTTTTCATATTGTTAACTGATTTCTTGTTGTTTTATAACTTCTTTGTTTCTTTTTCTCTGTCTTTTTGTCTTTCTGGTTTGCAGAACTTTTGTAATGTTACCATTTAATTCCTTTCTATTTCTCCTTTGTGTGATCATTTTATTAGGCCTTTGAGTTTTATATTTTCAGATGTTTTCATGATGATGAATATTGACTTTTCATTTCCATATTTAGGGCATCTATGGGTATCTCCTGTAGGGATGGTTTAATGGTAACAAATTCTCTCAGCATTTCCTTGCCTGGAAAAGATTTTACATCTCTTTTATTTATGAAGCTTATTCTGGCAGGATATAAAATTCTTGTCTGGAAGTTTTTCCTTTCAGTACTTTGAAAATGCCATCTTTTTTCTTTTCTGGCCTGTAAGATTTCTGTTGAGAAGTCCACTGTTAGTCTGATGGGGTTTCCTGTATAGGTGACTAGACACTTTTCTCCTGCTGATTTAATAATTCCTTCTTTCACTTTGGCTTTAGTCATTTTGATTATAATATGCTGTAATGAATTTCTTTTTGCAGTGTATTTGCCTGAGGATCACTGGGCTTCCTGTATCTGAATAGCTAAATCTCTTGCTACTTCTGGGAAGTTTTCATCATTTATTTACTTAATAGGTTTTCTAAACTTTTTGATCTCTCTCACCCCTCAGAAATCCCAATAATTAAGAAGTTCAGTCACTTTATGTGGTCTCTGTGGATTTTCTCATTCCTTTGTATTCCTTTTTCCTTACTTTTGTCTGACTGGATTATTTCAGAAGGCCTGTCTTCAAGTTCTGAGGTTCCTTCTTCTGCTTGGTCTAGTCTATTTTTGAAGCTTTTGAATGTGTTTTATATTTTCTTCAATGAAATTTTCAGCTGCAGAATTTTTTTTAATCATATCCATCTCCCTGGTAAAGTTCTCATTCATTTTCTGAATTGATTTTCTGATTTCTTTGAATTGGTTTTCAGATTTCTCTTCCATCTCATTGAGCTTCTTTAGAATAAATCACTGGATTTCTTTACCTGGCCTTATCAGGAATTCTTTTTGATTGGGATCTGTTGCTGAACAACTGTTGTCGTCCTTTGGTGGTGTCATATATCTTTGCTTTTTCATGTTTCCTGTGTCCCTCTATTGAAATCTGCACATCTGACATAGCCGTTGCTCGTTGCTATTTTTTGAAATTGCTTGTGAATGAGAGAATTTTTTCCTGATATATATATATGTTGATGGTTGAGTAGGACACTTTGGTGTTCATTTTTGAGTGCTTGTAGTAGTATGATATTTGTATGATTTCTGAGGCAGTACACAGGGTCAGTGGTATCTCTGATTTCCTTGGTGGCTTAGGGAACAATTATTAGTTGAGATTGTGGTAAAGTTTTGCTGGGGAATTGAATGTCAGCTGAGCCAGTCTTTGGGTCCCAGTTGTGGAAGTACTGGGCTGAACATGCCTGATTTTAAGCCCCAGATAAGCTTATGCTGGTAGTGGTAGTGGGTCCTGGAGGGCCAATTCTTAGGTCTCCTGGTGGCTTGCTCGGAAGCTAGTAGATGGAACAGAAGGCTGGGTGTGTGGGTGGGTTCTCAGCCCTCTGAGCAGATGTTTCGATATGGTAGATGGCAGTAGTGGTGGTCTAGTGTCCCACTAGGACACAGGTGGTCTGTGTTGGTGTTACTGGTAGCTGCAATGGATTGGGAAGGCTAGTCCCTAGTCCCATAGCTGTCTGTAACAGGGTGGTGGGTATTGTCCTAAGTGTGCCTAGGAGAGCTTTGTTTTCCCCGTCCCTTCCTGGCCAGGTGGTAGCTGCAGCCATCTCACCTTGAACTCAGCCCAATGGCAGGGCATGGCCCAGTGCTCAACTTTCAAAATGGTGCTGGCTATGGGCTTACGTCCTTTCCCTTCCCCGTATACTATCAGAATATAATTTATCCCCATGGAGTGAGATGACAACGACAAATAGAATCAAGTAACTCAATCATAAATAATTCCTGACAGCACACAGTTACAAAATTAAACACTAAATCTCTAATATAGTTAATTCCTTGCCAGTGCTATTTTTATCCTACTTAGAGTTCACTGAGATTCTTGGTGTGTAGTGTTATTTTTCATCAAATTGGGGATGTTTTAAACTATTATTTCTTCAAATATTACTTTTGCTCCTTTCTCTTACTCCTCTTCTTTTGGGACTTCCATTTCGCATATATTGGTAAGCTTCATGATATCCTGCATCTCTGTGAGGCTTTGTTCATTCTTCATTCTTTTTTCTTTCTGTTTTTTCAGACTGGTTAATCTCAATTGACCTATCTGCAAGATCACTGATTATTTCTTCTACCTGCTGAAATCTCCTGTTGAGCCTCTCTAGTCAATTATTCTTTTCAGTACAACTTCAGAATTTCTATTTGTTCTTTTTTTATATACTTTTAATTTCTTTGTTGATTATTTTCCATTTGGTGAGACATCACTGTCTTGCTTTCTGTTAGGGTGTGAGCTCATACACACAGGTTTTGAGGAAGATTTCTCCAGACAAAGATTAGGATAGCAAGGAAAAAAACTTTATTTTACTTTTGCCAGGCAGAAAAGGGCCAGCACTGAGGTGAACAAAGGATAGTGTGCTGGTCTAGAAAATCAGCTATTCAGGGTTTTTATTTAGGAGGTGAAGAAGGTTTATGGCTGTAGTCAAATTAACAGGGCACTACAAACTGCTGCATTCCGATCTTCTCTCTTCTTAGTGGCTGGCTGATAACAGAAATAGCTGCCTTCCCTTTGGGGAAGGCTTATCACTGATGATTGTGGTCTTGTCATTGATTCTGCCCCAGGACAGCAACTGAGGCCTTGCACCCCTGCTGTCTGCTCTTGTCCACTCAGGAACTCCTTGAGTTCTGTAAAAGTAGATTTCTAAAAGGCAGTTTATAATCAATAGGTGATTGTAAAAAAAAATTTTACATTTCCTTTTGTCTGATTGTCTGCTTTTAGATATTGTGAAAACAGAACTCTGTGGGGTGTCTGTTACCAAGAGAGCTGCTTGATCTTAGCCCTTATTAAAAAATTATGGGTTAATATTTTTTCTGCTATTTCACTAGGAAGCAAGCCCATCCTTTCACTTTCCTTTAGTTCTTTAGACGCGGGTTCCCCTAGTTCTTTGAACGTACTTAAAATAGCTAATTTAAAACCTTTGTTTGTAAGATTTCCAACATCTGGGCTTTCTCAGGGTAGTTTCTATTGACCACATTTTCCCCCTGTCTCTGGGGCATACTTTCTTGTTTCTTTACATGTCTTGTAGTTTTTTGTTGTTGAAAACTGAACATTAAAAATAATATTAAATGTAATTTGGCAACTCCGGAAATTATATTCTCCTCCCTCACCGGTTTGCTGTTGTTGTTTGTTTAGTAACGTTTCTGAATGAAGTCTGAAAGTCTGTATTCTTTGTCGTAGGTGGTCATTGAAGTCTCTGTTCAATTAGCTTGGTGGTCAGCTAATGATTGAATGGAGGTATTCTTAAATTCCCGAAACTGGTAAGTCTTTTTTCCAGTTTTTGCCGAGGCATTCTGTGAGTTGGCGAAAGCCTTCAGCGCTCAGCCAGGCAGTTGACAACTTTCCCTTAGGCTTCACTTCCTGCTTATACCAAGCCCGAAGGTCAGCCAGATGTAAGAGCTTAGGTCCTTCTCAGGTCATTCCTGAGCATATGCACAGCTCTGGCGTGCTCATGATCTTTTAGAGTCCAGGAATATGTCAGAACTTATCAAAACCTCTATAAACATCTCATTTCCCAGCTTTTCTTTTTTTAAGCTTGTTGGTTGGCTTATTGTTTGTGTTATCTACCACCTGAGGCAGCTGTAATCTTGCACAAACGCTGTAGGGAAAAGGCTTTTCACACTGGGTCAGCTATGAGTCAGGTCAAATAAAGAAGGCCTATGAGTGGGGTCTTCCAGGGAACCATCAGACATGTCAAATAGTAACAGTTCTCTGAGAACAGGGCTTAGAAGATCTAATCCTTTTCTGCCCGCTCCGGTGGCTGCCAGGCTGTTGGTTTTCACTGTGATAGATTATGGCGCATTAGTTTTCAACACTACTGTGGAACTGGGGAGGGGAAGATGAGAATAGAGTAAGCTGAGCTATCACAAATCTTGCTTTTCTTACTGAGATTTAGCCATTTCTTGGATAAACATTACTTAGGTTGCGGCAAGCCTTTGATTCATTTATAGTGTTCTGAAAACATTGATTTCTGATTATTTTTGCCCGTTTTCTCATTGTTTTTATGGTGGAGAGAGTTTTTGGAGATCCTTACTCTGTCATTTTTGCTGATGTCACCCTGTCAGTGATGGTATCTTTTTTTCTTTTAGTGTAGCCTTTGTCACTGTTACTGTAATAAGCAACCAGAAAGACTAATAGTGTTTATATCATGAAATGATTTACTGCTTAAGAAAGAATAAAAGGGAAATTCAAAAAAAACAAGAACTCCCTCTTTAAAGGTTATAATTTAGAACAAAACACCTTTTCAGATGTAGGACTAAATATGCAGGCTCACTTCTATCAACACTTAAGAAAAGACATGAATGTTTTGGTAGATATTATGATGTTGTGGTTTGTATTTTCTGTCTTATATTTGTTCAATTTAAAGTATAGAATTGAAAACATAAACCAAAATCATTCTGCTTATTTATCTCTAATTAATATATGTAAGAAATTGTACCAATGACATTTCATTTATACAGGAATCATTCAATAGTTAATGAGTTGTAGCTGAATTTATTAAATAAAAATAATGTTTGCTTTGATTTAAAATTAAGAGTTAAAGAATTATTTATGTGTGCAGTCAGAGATTGAGAGTCTTTTATTGTGATACACAGACTATAGTTCTCTTTCTTATTTTCATTCATGTGATATGGCATCATATTGACGAATAAAACACCAAGCTTTGCAAAGCTTAACTTTCAATGAAAAGTTTATAACAGAATGAATATGCTAATGATTTTTGACCTCTTAGAAAATGGGTAGATTTTCAATAGTGAAACATTATCAAGGCTAACAAAACCTTAAATTTTAATGGTACTCTCTAGTTTTAAAAGCAATCTCATGTGTGTGCATGAGTTTTTGAGTGCTACAACAATCCTGTAAGATTTGTAGGAAGAAAAATTGGGCATATTTCATTGATATTCAGAAAAACTAACTAGCCCCAAATGAAATGATAGTGTGCTGGGACTGAGGATGACGATTAGGGATTAGCATTCACTACTGCTCACTATAACACTATTTTCACAATAATTTTTTTTTTTTGAGACAGTATCTCTCTCTGTTCCCTAGGCTAGAGTACAGTGATGTCATCATAGCTCACTGCAGCCCCAAACTCCTGGGCTCAAGCTATTCTCCTGCCTCAGCCTCCCAAGTAGCTGGGACTATAGGTGTGCACCACCATGCCTGGCTAAGATTTTTATTTTTTGTAGAGATGAGGTCTCACTATGCTGCTCAGGCTGATCCCAAGTTCCTGGCTTCAAGTAATCCTCCCACCTCGGCCTAGGATTTCAGTGGTAGGATTACAGGTGTGAGCCACTGCACCCAGACAGTCATCCTTTGAAATATAAATCACTATTCTAATTTTTCAGAGCAGGTAGCTAAAGTTTGAATGGGTAAGTAACTTGCTCAAGATTAACAGCCTAATAGGAAGAGGGCCTAGGAAGAAGTGGAAGCTTAGTTAGGACTGAGATTGCCTAATTTAAAGCACAAACAATTCACATTACTCTAGACTCAATATTCCCAGGATTGGGGTATGAGTTTTATAGGGGTACAAACCCTGACCCCTCTGCCTCAAAGGTGGGCCAGCTCTGCATGGGATCTAGAATCCAGGACACCATCCCCTCTGGGGTTCAGACTAAGTTTAGATTTTTCCTGAGACCACAGTCTTGCTCTGTTACTTCTCTTTCCTTATCCTGCTTCTCTCTCACCTTTTCCAGGATTTTCCTGAAGGGTGCTCCTTCAACAAACCACATTCACCTACATTTTGTCTCTGGTTCTACTCCTAGGAAACCCAATCCGAGGTAGCTGGGACCAGGAGTGTCCTAGAAGTGCATGGTAAGAATGGGGCACTGGAGCTGGGTCAGCCACTGGCCAGTTGTCCGTGGGGAGGTATTGGTGCTCCTAGGCATGCGGTGGCCATGCGATTGCTGAGACACTCGCGTGTGGTGAGCTACAGTGGAGTGCAGGTGGAAGAGGATGCACTGCTGCGTGATATTTCTGTCACTTTGAAAAGGATGGGGGCCAGAATTGGATAGCTAGTGCTGGGAGCTATTTACGCATGGAAGAGAAAAAATGACAGGCTCGGGTTGGCTAGTCACAATTTAAAGTGTGAGAATCAGAGAGGTTCTTTAGCAGCATTTAAAGAGACTCCTTACGCCATCCTTTTCCTTAGTCCTCTCAGGCTGTTGTAACAGAAAATCATAGACTGGGTAGCTTATAAACAACAGAAATTTATTTCTCACAGTTCTGGAGGCCAGAAGTCCAAGATCAAGGTGCTGGCAGATTTGGTGTCTGGTAAGGGCCCCCCAGTTCACAGATAGCTGTATTTTCACAAGGCAGAGAAAGAGGTCAGCTCTCTTGTCTCTTTTTATTAGGGCACTAATCTCATTCATGAGGGCTCCACCCTCATGACCTAATCACCCTCCATGGGGGTGGAACATTTATTTCTTCAGAGCATGGACCAATTGCTCTTAGAAAGAGAACTGTCTACATGGAAGGGGAGTGATAGCGTGATAAGAGGGCATGGGTTAGTAGCAGCCACGGAGACCAAAGATGTGGTGAGCTGTCTCAGTGGGAGAAAGGACTGGATGTACTAGGGAGCTGAGTAGGGGGCTGGGAGGAGGGAGTGAAGGAAGGAGATATGAGGGCTGAGCCTGACTTCAGCAGAGGCCATGACCTCTGCAGGTCTACCAACAGTTGATAACAAGCTCTTGCTAAAGCTGCAAAGTAAACCCTCTGTCTTGCCAAACTACCAATTAATGTGTTCTATTAAACAAATGTCTCAAGTGGGGCTGTGTTTAGGGGAAATTGAGGAAGAAATCTGCATCCTAGGTCTGAGCTGACACATTCCAGAGCAACACAGCTCAGGAAGATGATCCCTAAACTGAGCTAATTCAGAAGCAGCAGGAATTTGGAGCCAGAGCTGCCGAGATCATGCATGGTCTGGGACTGTGAAGATAGCCTGGGGCTGGGTGGGAGGATGGGGCAGAATTTCCATGATCTATAGTGAGGGAGTATGAGTTCATCTCACTCTCCAGGAGTGGCCAGACCCTGAATGCAGTCTTGGTTCTACTTCTCTAGGGGTTCAGAGGATAGTTTCTAGAAAAACCAATGTCTCATTGTTTTCATTTTAGAGATTGGGTTTGGCTAAATAGACAATTTAGTAGAATGATGGTGGGGTGAGTCAGCTTGCTGGAAACTGAGGGATTTAATCAGAGAGAAGAAAGGCCATATGTGAGGTAATTTGTTTAGTTATGAGCTGTAGCAGGAAAATGGGAGAGAGCCATTACAAGTGAGAAATTGACCATGGTTGAGCAGATTGCTTAATTTTTCCCATTTGTCTTCTGTAAAGACAGACATTGACCCAGATGATTTCTGAGTTCATCTTAAAATTCTATAACTCTAGTAATTTTTTGTTCTATAATTTAATATGCAGATACATTTGTGTTCAACTATTTGGGCTATTTCAAGACCAAAATTCCTATGTTGAAGTCCTAACCCCTAGTGTGATGGTATTAGGAGGTGGGGCCTCTGGGAGGTGATTAGGTTTAGATGAGGTCATGAGAGTGAGGCCCTCAGGATGGGATTAGTGTCCTAGAAGAAAAGGGAGAGAGATCAGAGCTCTCTATCTCTCTCCACCAAGTGAGGATACAGCAAGAGGCGGCTATCTGCAAGCCAGGAAGAGGGTCCTCCCTAGAAACTGAGCCTGCTGTACCTTGATCTTGGACTTTCCAGCCTCCAGAACTGTGAAAAAATAAATGTCCATTGTTTTAGCCACCCAGTCTGTGGTATTTTGTTATGGAAGCTTGAACTGAAACACCTGCCTTCCTATTCTTCTTTTTTGTTTTACTTCGGATGCCAAGGCAAATCTTCCATGCATTTTCCCACAGCCTAAGGGGTTAAAAAGTAGATGGTGACCCCTCAGTAACATGAGAAAACTTGGTGATTAGTAGCCACTCCTTAGAAGCAGTGTAAAATAGTAAAGAGAACCCAGGATATAGAATCAGAAAAAGAGGGTCCCAGCACTGGCCAGCCCTTCCTAACCAGATGGCCCTGGCAGAACCATGATCTCTGTAGCCTCAGTCTGTACATCTCTTCAATGGGAGAATGAGAACACCTGCCCCATGGGATGTTTCTGAGATTCAAACACAGTTATTCATATTGTCTATGATAAGTACCAGATTCACAATTCTGTTTGTTATGACTTTTTAAAGACAGAAACTCACACAAATACTGCAAGCTATTTTACAAATGCACAAATGAGACACATAAAGGAGACTTTATTTTCTTCTCAGGATTAGGTAGCAAAAGAAAATTCCTAAAACCAACTCTATGGTTTTAGGTACTACTTATTTTACTTGTTTGGGTATTTGCTTTGTTTGTGTTGTGATTTTTTTTCTTTCACTGAATTATTTAATTTTCAGAAATAGGAATTGCATAGAAACAAATGAAGGAATGAAATGTGTTGTTTCTTCATGATTGACTAGAACATGGCAATGGAAAGAAAAAGAGAAATAAATAAGTCAGGGAAGAGATAAGGAGAGGGAGGAAATGCAGAGTGAACCAGGAACAATGCTGGGCTTGATTTCTTGCAGTTCTTTCAACATGTATTGTTTTAACATGTCAAGTTTGTGAATGGGAAAACCAGTTAGCAATACTTTTCCCAAGAAGCAGCAGTGAGAAGAATGTGGCCTTCAGTTCAGTTACAGTAACAAGAGTAGAAAAAAGCATGCTCGTACGCATAAAACTGAGAAACCGCTCACACCCTAGTGTGATTTGGAAATTATCATGTTTTGATTTTCTGCCCCTGTGCCAACACATTAGTGACATCTCTCAAGAGTTCCCCACCCACCCACATTCCCTTAACATATTTTATTATGAAATTCGTTTCCCACCTCAACTCGTTACTTTAATTACCAACTATTGTGGACAGTGGGAGTCTCAACTTAGTATGATTTATTTACCTTTGCTACAAAACTCAGAGGTAAATTAAAGGAATGTCCTTACATATATTTTTGCTAGTTTAGTCTTCTTATTACAGTACTGAAAACCTTCACCTTTTCCTCTCCTTTTGGGGATAATAGAAAGCATTCTGGTTATTCTATTTCATTGCCTATGTTAGTGTGGTCATAGCAATAAGAAATAAACATAGTGGTTGCCAATACCTGGTCTTGGAGACAAACAAAACCTAGAAGCCACTTCATACAGTGTTATAAATACAAAATACATTGGACACACTGAAGCTATGTCTTTAATTGTAAATTGATTAATAAAATGACTAAAAGGGACCATTATGTATTTTTCAAAAATTATAGATAAATAGATGTAAACGTTTTGTGAATGATTATCTAAGTTTGGGAGCGGGAAAGAAAAAGATGCAGCAAGTGTCGGACTGTGTTTGCAGCTTTTCTGTTGTAAAGTGTTGTCGTAATTAATTCCCCACAACGAAAAAGAGAAGCCGAGGGCTTATTAAACACATGTGCTTTGGTTTAAAAGGTACAGTAATTGTGAATTGTGCTGCCATAAACATTCGAGTGCAGATGTCTTTATTACAGAATGTCTTTTTTCCTTTGAGTAGATGCCTAATGGTGGGATTGCTAGATCAAATGGTATTTCTATTTGTAGCTCTGTGAGGTATCTCCAAATTACTTTCCACAGGGGCTGTACTAATTTGCAGCCCCACCAACAGTGTTAGAGTGTTCCTGTCTCTCCACATCCACAGCAGCGTTTGTTGTTTTGGGGCTTTTTGATAAAGGCCATTCTCACTGGACTTAGGTGATATCTCATTGTGGTTTTGATTTGCATTTCCCTAATGATTAGAGATGTTGAGCACTTTTTTTGGTATGTTTGCTGGCCATTAATCTGTCTTTTTTTGAAAAGTTTCTGTTCATGTCCTTTGCCCACTTTTTGATGGGGTTGTTTGATTTTTTTCTTGTTAATTTTCTTAAGTTCTATATAGATTCTTGTTATCAGCTCTTTATTGGCTATGTAGCATGCAAATATTTTCTCCCATTCTGTAGGTTGTCTATTCACTCTAATGATAGCTTCCTTGGCTGTGTAGAAGCTTGTGGAAGACATCTGCATTTGAATGTTATGGCAGCACAATTCACAATTGCAAAGATGTGGAAACAACCCAAGTGCCCATCAATACATGAGTGGATTAACAAAATGTGGTATATGTATACCATGGAATACTACTCAACTACAAAAAACAATGGTGAACTAGCACCTCTTATATTATCCTGGATATAGCTTGAGCTCATCCTTCAAAGTGAGGTATCACAAGAATGGAAAAACAAGTACCACATGTACATGCCATCAAATTGGTACTAACTGAGCAACACTAAGGTGCTCACATGGAAGTAATATTCATTAGGTGCTGGTCAGGTGGGGGTGAAGGTGGGGGGGTGGGTAAAGTCACAACTAATGGGTAAAGTCACAACTAATGGATGCAGTGTGCACTGTATGGGGGAAGGGCAAGCTTGTAGCCCTGGCTTGGTTGAGGCAAAGGCATTATATGTAAACAAAATGTTTGTACCCCTATAATATTCTGAAATTTAAAAAAAAAAGGTAAAGTAGGTTACAGATAATTCTCTACTGGCTATAGAAATATTTTGCTTTGCACTACTGCCAAATCTTTTCTTCCCAAATATACAGGAAGGTTTTCTGCCTTAGAGGACAAAGACTGTGGAGAGCTATTCTTGCCCCTATGGACGGGGGCTGAGGGTGTGGCAGGGCAGCTGGGTGGGAGGACACACTGTGAGGTTTGCAGAGGAGACTGGGAGGTGGGCTTCTTTCTTGCACCTCTGACTAGCTCATACTCTGTTTGAGATCCAATTAGACACTAAAACTTCCCCTCTAGAGCAAGCCCAGGAACCAACCCAGCCCTAGCCACCAATTCAAGAAAACAACAAAGACATTCTGTCTGTTTTCAACTATGTCCATACTGAGGAGGAGTCTCGGGTCATGATACTCTTTTATCTGAGGATCAGTATATTAGGAAATTACAGTAGGAGCAATTTCTTTTCTGTCCCTTTGTCCAAACACCCAAATAAATAGCTCCATTTTTTTTCCTTTTCTGTACTTAGTATTAAAGTAAACATATATTGATTTAGCTGTGAGATTTGGTAATGGAGCACTGAAACAGGTTGCTTGTGATGTGTTTAAGTTAACTCAAGAATCAAGTTACTTATACTTTTATTTTTAGGAGGTGTATCATATCTGCAAGATAATGAAAATTTTCATAGTTCATTTCTACTTAACAAATGATTCAGTTTTCTTAGTGTCACATTTCAAAGTGGACTTTGAATTGGGGTCAAGTTTTACTGGTTTTCTACTCTTACACCTTGGAGAATTTGCTAGATAGCGAAGTTGGATGCAATGGCTAAATTCAGAGCACTGACTGAGAATGAATAGATAAAAAAATCAGCCACTGAGCATGGAAAATGGAGATATGCCTAATGTCTTTGTTTTTATTAGATACAATTATAGTTTTTTTAAAATTATTGCACAGAAAAAAATCAATTTAGTTTAGAAGGAAAAGAGAAGAGCTATTGAGTGTGAATTTCTTTTTTTCAGTTTCCTAAGTCAAAGAATTTCATCAACTCCTTATTTAAGCTAATGTCAGAAGAAAGAGAAACCCTCGGAAGCAGGTTTTCAGGGCTCCCCTGATTTACTGGAGAGCTATTTTCTCTCAATATTATAAACTTTCTTTGAATTCACATCCAAATTTTTCATTATTGGAATTCAGACATTTAGGAGGTCTGTTTCTTTTGAAATATGTTTCTTAAGTGCATTCAATTTTATCTTTTTTTGTATGTTAAGTTTTTTTAATTTAACGTTTTAAACATTTCAATAGTTTTAGGCAGTACAAGTGGTTTTTGTTACAGGAATGACTGTATCATGCTGAAGTCAGGGCTTTCAGTGTACCTCTTACTAGAATAGTGTGCATTGTACCTCCCATTCAAACTCTCCCTTCTCAGTTTCCAATGTCCCTTACACCACTTTATGACTATACATATTCCTTGTTGTGGTATTTGTCTTCCCATTCCTGAGATACTTCACTTAGGGTGACGGTCTCCAGTTCCATCCAAGTTGCTGCAAAAGACATTATTTCATTTGTTTTTATGGCTGAGTAGCACTCCATGGTGTGTGTGTATTTATTTTCATACTGTTTTCCATAGTGGTTGTTACTAGTTTACATTTTCCACTAACAGTGTGTAAGTGTTCTCTTTCCACTGCATCTGTGCCAACATTGATTGTTTTTTGACTTTTTAGTAATGGCCATTCTGACAGGGGTAAGGTGGTATCTCATTGTGGTTTTAATTTGCATTTCCCTGATAATTAGCATTTTTTCATATGTTTCTTGGCCATTTGTCTATCTTCTTTTGAGAAAAATCTGTTCATGTTTTTTGGCTCACTTTTTGATGGGGTTATTTGTTTTTTCCTTGCTGATTTGTTTGAGTTCTTTATAGATTCTAGATATTAGCCCTTTGCCAGATGTATAGTTTTATGAATATTTTCTCCCATTCTGTAGGTTGTCTGTTTACTCTGATGATTATTTCCTTTGCTGTGTAGAAACTTTTTAGTTTAATTAAGTCCCATTTTTTTGGTTGCTATATTTGCTTTGGGGGTCTGACTTATAAATTCTTTGCCTAAGACGATATCTAGAAGAGTTTATCCTATGTTTTCTTCTAGAATTTTAATGGTTTCTGGCCTTATGCTTAAATCTTTAATACATTTTGAGTTAATTTCTGTGTATGGTGAGAGATAGGGATCCAGTTTTATTCTTCTGCATGTGGCTGTCCAGTTTTCCCAGACCCATTTATTGAGTAGTGTGTCCTTTCCCCAGTGTATGGTTTTTTCTGCTTTGTTGAAAATCAGTTTGTCGTTTTATTTCTGGGTTTTCTATTCTGTTCCATTGGTCTATGCATCTACCTTTATATCAATACCACACTATTTTGGTTACTGTTGCCTTGTAGTATAATTTGAAGCCAGGTAATGTGATGTCTCCAGATTTGTTCTTTTTGCATAGGATTGCTTTGGCTATTCAGGGCTCTTGTTGCAAGGGATTAATAAAATACCTAGGAAGATACTTAACCAAAGATGTGAAAGATCTCTGCAAGGAGAACTACAAAACAATGATGAGAGAAACTGTAGATGACACAGACAAATGGGAGAACATCCCTTGCTCATGGATTGGAAGAATCAGCATTGTCAAAAGGTTCATACTGTCCAAAGTGATTTACAGATTCAGTGCAATTCCTATCAAAATACCAATGTAATTTTTCACAGACCTAGAAAAAAATAATCCTGATCTTCATATAGAACCAAAAAGGAGCCTGAATAGCCATTGTAATCTTTAAAGAATTGTACTAAAACCTCATTTTGGATGGGAGCTATATTTTAAAAATAAAATTGGTGAAGAACATGTTTTATATTTTGTCTATAGTTAAATCGCCCTTATCACATACAGCGTGTTCTCAAATAACTTCCTTTAGATCAAATTGCATTATTATACTGTTGATGAGAAAAAAAATCGAACCATGTTGAGCCACTGTGTGGAGTTTGCACATTCTGCCTGGGTCTGCATGGGTTTTCTCCAGGTCCTCTGCTGTCCTCCCACATCCCAAAGCTGTGCTCATTAGGTTAGCTGGTGTGTCTGTGTGGTCCTAGTGTGAACGTGGGCGTGTGTGAGTGCACCCTGCAATGGGATGGCGTCCTGGCCAGGGCTGCTTCCTGCCTGGTGCCCTGAGCTGCCGGAATAGTCTCCAGCCATTCACCATCATCCTGAATTTGATTAAACTGATTGGAATATGAATGAATAAGTGGTTATAAATTATCGCCAAATAAAAATGCATAAAGTCTACAATGATCATACAGGTGCGTGACAATAAATGATGCAGTAAGAAAGTGCTCAGTGAGCCCACTCTTTGTGATTGCTGGTTTTTGAACTGCATGGTGAGTGGAGGGGCTCCTGACAGTGTTCACTCTGCAAACATTTACTCCTTGATTTAACCCACCACGACTGTGACCACAGTCACTTACTGATTCACAAAAGTTGGGTAAATTGTTACCTTCCTTGTTTTTATTTCTTTCTTAAATGTATGTATAGCTCCCATTTATTTCAATGTTTAATATTAGAAGTATTTTGGGCCTTTAATTAGAAGAGTGGGGATGTTTTTGTGAAAAGAAATATACCATAGGGACTTAACTCTTGTTTGTATCAATTAGCCTGTGGGAAAATTGATTTTGTTATATGTTGTTTCATTTAAAGTCACAGTTTCCAAGAATGTATCAATGATGTTAAGTGAGGACTTACCATGTAAAGTTTTAAAAATAATAAGAACAAGCAAACAACAATAACAATATCAAAGAGCAACAGTAGTGGCAGCAATGTCCTTTTTCTCCTCCTGGACCCCTTCACTTCTAGATGCAGGTGGAGGGGGAGAGGTTGTAGGTACTTGAAGGCTTGAAGTTTCTGCCTGCTCGTTTTAATGTGTTTACTACTTAAAACTTTGGATCTTAGCTTTAGGAGGCAAATGATGAATATCTGGAGCAATGTGTTTCTTCCCTGCCTATCTAATTAATCTCATCTTGGGGACGTCTTGTAAGGTGGTTGCCTTAGGGGGACCCCAGCATGGCCTCCTGATTCCCTAGTGAGCACATGGGGCTACCTTGTGTGGCTGGTTGTAGAGAAGAGAAATATGTTCCCTAAATGTTTCATCTTTTTTATATATATAAAACCCCGATTTTGTATTCAAATTATCTTTCCCTTAATTCTAATGCATGTCCTGTCAATAACTACTTGGAAGACATAATAAAACAGCAGTTAGTAAGTAGTTCATATATTCGAGTCAGATCATCATAGACTTGAATTCAAATTCCCACATTTAATAGCTCCGTGACCTTGGAAAAGTTTCTCCAACTTTTCTGACACCTTTAAATTTGAATATCTCAGAGGGCTGTTGGAAAAATTAAAATTTGCATATTAACTGACACATAATCTGTGTGACATTGGGGGAACTTTTTTTCTCTTTGACTCTTAATTTTCTGTGTGATAAAAGTCAAAATAACTTTGCTACTATTCTGTGAACTTTTGATTTGTTGAGAAATCTTTGAGTTACTTTCCAGTTTTTCAACAGATATGAGAGAGAAGATTGTTACTTTCAAGTTTTTCAACAGATATGAGAGAGAAGATTGTAGTCATTAATTTAATTTGAAGAAAATGCTTCAGCTACTGCAATTAATAAGTAAGATTAATATTTATTTACTAGAGGTTCATAGGTCTGACTATGTTACTAGCTTTTGAACTTAGGCCAATTATTTAGCCTCCCTGAGTTTCATCTTCAGAATCAGGATAATACCACTTCACAAACTGCTGTACAAGTAGATTAAATAATAACTGTAAAATACTTAAGATAGTATCTGATGCATACTAATGTCTAATAAATGGTAATATTATTTTCACTATTGATATTGAACATTAAGACAAATTTAACAGATATCTGAGAAATTATGTGGAGAGAAATTTGTTAACCTAAAGACTGTAAGAGATAGAAGAGTCATAGATGCCCTATATATGTATACAGGTCAGAAATACTCACTGGCCACTTGGAATACATGAAAATTTCCAACTCCAGGCTGATGGTCCACTTATTTTAAGCAATTTCTGGTGACTCAGAATTCTATGTAAACAAGGATCTCAGATAACTCTTTGGATTTTATTATAATATTTGCGCCTTAAGTATCAAAAGGGCAGTAGGCCATTTTCGGCTTAGTGTTTAAGCAACAGGATCTGCCTTCCATGGAGTCGCAATTTCGGGGAAGATAATTTGCCAGCTCAGAACCTGGGTTTTCTTTTCTGTAGCATTTACTCTAAGGGAGGGCTCCCGCCTCCGTATTTTAATCATCTCCCGACTAATGCACATCTTCTTGCCCTCCTTTGATCCCATCCTTTATGTTCATTGGTTTATTAGGATAGATTCTACCAACAACACTGCAACTCCTTTTCAGTCCCCTCATCATTTTCTTTCGGATACCATCTTCATTAAATCTGCCTAATAGAAAAACTGCTGAGTGGACCATGGGACCAGCGATAGTTAACGCACGGTAGATTTCATCTGGACAACTTGCTGGGTAACTGAAATGAGCAGTATTGATCATTCCCCAATAAATAGTAAGTTTCTTTTATCTTAAAATTATTGTTTATTACATAAGCAATACATGTTTGTGAGAAGCCAAGGTTTAACTGGGTTGGTAAGAGATGGTATTTGATTAAGGGACACAAATTCCTGAATCCTTTGTTTTGACCCACCTACCTCGTTTCCTCGTGGGTTACTAAGAGAGATTTAATCCCAGGGAATAACAGGCATATCAAGTTGCAAAGCAATGCCTTTTCTTTAAGTGGGGTTTTAGCTACAAGCATTTGTGTAGACAGCAGGAAGCTGGGCTAGACCCTCTGGAGGGCTCTGCCTCCCTCAGGCTGTGACTCTGGCGGAGGACCAAGGCAAACTGAAGCCTTGCCCTGTTTGACTTGCACCTTTGCACACATACAAGTCTGGGACTTGCACTTCCTTGGGACAAAAGCCCATCGTGCCAGCCAGAGGGAAAAGAGTAAGAAGCATATTACTCTTCATTGGCCCATTTAAACTCTCTTGTCACTATCTCTATAATCTGAGCAGTCTTTCTTCCTAGGATAAAGGGGGTGGGGTGGGGTGGGGAGGAAAAAGGAAGCCTGCTCAGTAGAGGGGCTTAAAAACCTGTTAACACCTGGGTCCTACCACAGACTAACCAGAATCCCTGGGGCTGGGGCTTGGACATTTTTAAGAAAGCTTCTGAGGTGGTCATAGGGTGCAGCCAGGATTGAGCACCACTGTCCTGGAAGCTCATATTATATGTTATAAAAAAATAAAAAACTATAGCCAGACAAAAACAAATAAACAAACAAACAGCGATCCCATTACCCCAAAATAATGGCTATTGCCATTGTGGTCTTCTATGTATCTCTGTTTCTATTTCTATTTAAATCTAAGAGATATTTTAAAACAACATGAGGAGTTAACTCCTGTAACCTAGTAAGTGGTATATTTAAAAAGTTTCTCTTTTATAATTTGTTCTATTTCTGAATATATTTTTTCCTGAAGTCATTAGCCAAAAATGGAAAAACACCTCTGGTATGATTTGCATTTGTCCCTCAAAAAGCAAGTGTTGGAAACTTAACCCCCAATGCAACAATGTTGGGATGTGGGGCCTAAAGGGAGGTGTTTCGATCATGAGGGCCCCACCCTCATGAATGGATTAATACCAATTATCAAAGGGTTTCAGGCTGCAAATTCAAACTCTTGCCCTCTCTTCGCCCTTCCACTATGCGATAACACAGCAAAAAGGTGCTCACCAGATGCTGACCCTTCAATCTTGGACTTCCCAGACTCCAGAATTGTGGACCAATAACTTTTTGTTTGTTATAAATTACCTAGTCTCAGATATTTTGTTATAGCAGCACTAACATACCCTCTGAACCATGTGGCTCCCTATTTAAATCCTTCCCCATTTTGTCCTTTTCTATAGAACATGTTGCCCACCAGGTAGGAGTTGGAGTTTGAGTTCTGCAGTATGCACAGGACTACCTCGCCCTGAGGCATCTCAGGTCCCTCTCTTCCAGCCACATAACGGTCCCTCCTGAAATGAAGATGCTCTTTTTACCACGCTGTGTACTTACTCATACACTATTCCATCAGAAATGCTGCAGTTTTGTAACTGGGATGTTTTTAGAGCCAAAACAATCTTCCCTTTTATCTAAAATATTCTCCTCTTACAGATAAAATATTCTCCTCTTACTCTCCTTTTGTTGTCTGTAATGTCTCCTCTCACAGACAACAAAAGTTGTCTTTTAAAAGAGTAGGGGACATTGTTCTTCAGTTTCCTCATAGAAAATGATTACCTGTCTGAAGGATGGACACACTTGTAGCTCTGGCTTGAGTGGTGCAAAGGCAATATATGTAGCCAAAATATTTGTACCCCCATAATATTCCAAAATTTAAAAATTAAAAAAATAAATGAAATGTATCTCCCAATGCTGGCAGTGGCCCCTGATATTGAATTTCACAGAATAGATACAGAGATTCGGAGATGCCCACAATGTAGGGACATAAAAAAAAGAGAAAGAAAATGATTGCCTGAATGAAAAAAAGGTTCAAAGGCAATTACTCAAGAAAAGGCAGTAGGCTGGATCAGGTGGCTCACGTCTGCAATCCTAGCACTCTGGGGAGGCTGAGATGGGAGGATTACTTGAGGTCAGGAGTTTAAGACCAGCCTGAGCAAGAACAAGATCCCATATCTACAAAAAATAGAAAAATTAGCTGGGAGTGGCAGCATGCACCTGTAGTCCCAGCTATTTGGGAGGTTGAAGCAGGAGGATCGCTTGAGCTCAGGAGTTTGAAGTTGCAGTGAGCTATGATGATGCCACTGCACTCCATCCTGGGCAACAGAGTGAGACCCTGTCCCAAAAGAAAAAAAAAAGGCCCTCTGTTTTTCTTCTCCAGAACATGCTTGGGATATATTTGATATCTCTCTACCTCAAATTTCATTCCCTTTGAATGTTTCAGTTCCCATTTTCCTTCCACAACGTAGGCAAAAATCTCCATTCACGGTGTTGAAGAATCATGTACTAAAATACCTCTATTACAACAGAGCAAGGCTATGAGCATGGCTCAGAGGGTGCACTTTGACCTCCCGAGGAAGGTCAACAATGGGAGCCCGAATCTGGGGAGGCCTCAGGGAACAGGTGGCGTTTGAGTTGGGTCTGCAATGAGCTTTAGTAGTGGAGCACCCAAGAGTTAGGGCAGAGGAAAATGCAAGCAGAAGCAATGCAGCAGGAGAGGCACAAAGTCAGGATTTTGGGCTGCAAGAACAGAGAGCTACAAGAGGATGTCCTGGCCTGCCCCAAGCTTCATGAAAGGGAACTGTGAGAAACGTAACTGTGAAGGAGGGTTGTGGACAGGCCCCTGAAGACTCTCACTGCCAAGCAGAGAAGTAGCACTTTGTTCTGTGGGCACTGGGGAGCCATGGAGGAATCCTGAGCAGGGTGTGATAATAAAGGAGACCGTTATCAAGATGAATTGGCAGTGATGATTGGAATGGTTTGGGGGAGGCAAGGATGGAATGTGGTTACAAAGCCACTGCCTTCGCTCAGGCAGTAGGAATTGAGGGGCTCAGCAAGGAAGAGGGTGGCGGGATGGAGAGACGAGGATGGGTATAAGGATCATGGTAAATGTACTAATAGCATCATCAGGATGAAGTAAATGGATGAATTTGGCAAGTGGCAACACAGAGGAAGAAGAGAAAGGTAAACCCAAGGTGATGAACCTGGGCACCTACAAGAATGCTCATCCTATAATGGAAACCAGGAATTTGGGCAGAGTAAGTTTAGGAGTTGAAACAGTTAAGGGATGTTATAAATACTATTGATATATAGAGAACATTACAAGTATTTTAGGTAACTTCAAACCAAAAAGAGTTCAGCAAAGTTTTGAGCTCCAACTCTTAAAGAGAAGAGTTTTCAAAGGTTGTCAAGTTGTAAAGGACGCGTTGGAAGGAAATGCCCACCTGTTCACATTTGGAAGTCAGTTTAGTTTTTAAATCACCTCAATCCATTTGTCTCAGGCAGGTAAACTTCTTGCCAGAAAAATCTCTCAGGAGCATGTGTTTATAGCTCCTTACATAATCATCAAATATTTACTTTCTGGCAAGAAAATTCTATGCCAAATAAAGGGGATCCCTTATGTTTACTATTACAACAAAGCAAAAAGAAATGCCAAACGAGGTGGGTCTTAAAGTAAAAAACAGTTACACTGAAACACCATTTACTGAGTCCTATTAATATTTGATTGAGGAAATAGCCCTGTTTACTTCTGAGTAAAGGTTGTCTCTGTTAAGGATTAGAGGATGGAGACAGTTTTTATTGCAAAACAATTAATTTGCTTCCCCACCTACTTCCAGGTCTCCCAGAGGTCTTAATTTTAGCTCAACTAACCTATATGGAAAACATCTAGGTAGCTTTATTTTAAGTGTTTTTTAAAGTTCATTTGAAAAAAGTCCTAGCAAAAGTTGTACAAGTTTATCAGGTAATTTTAATATTAGGCTGTTTTTGTAGACTTCTTTCTAGAATATTCATTTACAGTATATGGGACTATGTATAGTTATATACTTAACACCTTAATAGGGGCTTCTAATATTTTGCAAAAACAGTTATTTGCTCAGCACAAATTTGGTACATATGTACCACATACTGTGTTAAGTGCTTGACATGAATTATCTCATTTATCTCCACGATGACTTGCTGTAGGTACTATATTGTTTTCTTTTTTTAGAGACAGGGTCTTGCTCTGTTGTCCAGGCTGGAATGCAGTGGCGGGATCATATCTCACTGGAACCCTGGACTCAAGGGATCTTCCCACCTCAGCTTCCCATGTAGCTGGGACTACAGGCACGTGCCACCATACCCGGCTAATTTTTAATTATTTTTGTAGACACGGGGTCTGGCTGTGTTGTCAAGGCTGGTCTTGAACTCCTGGCCTCAAACGATCCTCCCACCTTGGCCTCCCAAAGTGCTGGAACTACAGGCCTGAGTCCCCGTGCCCAGCTGGTAATATTCCAGTATTACAGTAAATCCTCATTATTCACTGCTTGTGTATATGCAAATTTACGTATTTGCAAAAATGTATTTGTAACCCCAAAATCAATACCAGACGCACTTGTGCAGTCATTCCTGAATGTGCACAGAGCAAAGAAAAATTTGAGTCACCTGACACATGGGTCCCCAGCTGAGGTGGAGCAAGGTGCTGCTGTGCCACCTTCTGCTCTCGTACTGTGAGCAAGCGCCCTTTCTGCAGTCTATTTAGTGCCACGTTTTCCACATTTTTGTGCTTTCTCTTGGTGATTTTGCTGTTTAAAATGGCCCCCAAGCATCATGCTGTCTAGCATTCCTAAGCTCAAGAGGCTGTGACGTGCCTTTCGGAGAAAATACAAATGTTAGGTAAGCTAGGAGTTATATGGCTGCTGGCTGTGAGTTCAACGTCAGTGAATCAACAATACCCTATATATTCCACATGGTGTCTTTAAACAGAAATGCATAAAACAAAGTTGTGTATTGATCAGATGATGAAAACTTTGTGACCAGAGGTTTGCAGGAACCTAATCCTGTATTCCCAAAGAAGCAATGGCTCAGTATTCATGAATCCAGTGTTTGCTGCAACTTTAGAACATAACTCCGCAATTGACAAGAATCAACTGTCATCTTCATTTCACAGATGAGGGAGTTGAGACCTAGAGTCACCTGTCCGAAGGCTTTCTGTATCTAACTGGGATCCCCCTCAGTTCAGTTTAATGACTTCAATGCCCTGCTGCTTCCAAAAACCCAGTCTGAAACTGTCCTTTTGCTCCTTTTCATGGTTTCTTGTTGCTTATATGTTCTATTTCAGCCGTTTGAATTCTAAGGAATATGTCTTCCACTTTGAGTTTGAAAGGTCTCACTTCCTGGCTGCCACTGGTGCACAGGAATTGGAGCTGGCCCTAATAACAGCCCAGTGTTGGGTGTTGGGACTTGTCAGTTACAGTGTCACCTGCTCACCCCAGTTAACAGGGCATGAATGCCTAGAGCACTTGGAGGTGTGGGCAGTGGGATGGCGGGGCAGAGGGAGGTCAGTCCTCGTATGGGGTCAAAGGAACTGTCAACCTTTGTTCTTACTCTCAGGAATTCTAAGGATCACACCTTCATCCCTAATGTAATTGTCACTGGCCTCCAAGTGGAGGTGTTTTTCAGGTTCTTGGCAATCATCAGAACAGAATTTCAGGCTGCACCATGTAAGCCATGCAAGCCACTTTCATTGAAAGTGAAAGTGAAGTAGGCTTGTCCAAGAGAGGGGTCTGTAGGCTGGGAAAGAGCAGTCACAGGGAAGCAGTCCTTCCAGGGACAGGAAAGAGTTTCTGATCTTACAAAGTCTCACTTACTGAGGGGAGAAATATTCAAGGTTAAGGGGTTGGTTTTTATCAGTATTTGGGTAGTAATTCCTAGAATTAGGTTCTACCCCATTTTCATACTTTATATAGTTGTTTTGGAATTGTCATGGCGATTTCAAGGCTGGAAAAATTTTAAAACCACAATACAGATGATCTTGTAATTAGCCAAAGTTCATGTGAGGTGACCTAGACAACTGACAAGCTGGTTGAAGCTGGTTTTTGTGTGTAGCTATCATACCCACCTCAGTTAGATTTTAACACCTACACCCAGTCTGCAAGCCCCTGCATCGAGCTCCTAGCTTAGCAGCCTAGTTAGCTTTAGCCTGAGGGTTGTTTATTGTAACATCCGCACCCACCCTGCAAGCCCCTGCATCTGGTCTCAGTCCTGTCTGCTATTTTCCTGCCCTAACATTATTGCCTGCATTTTATCCCTTGGCCAACATTTTTCAAATTGATGAGTGACAAACAATCATTGTATAATACATGTTACACATATATGTGATGTTCCCATACGTGTATCAATTGTATAATGATCAAATTAAGGTAATCAGCATATCTATCATCTTAAACATTGATCATTTCTTTGTGATGAGGACATTCAAAACCTCTCTTCTAGATACTTTCAAACATACATTATTGCTAACTATGCAGTAGCCCACCAGAACTTATTCCGCCTATCTGACTGCAGCCTGGTACCGACTGCCCAATCTCTCCCCTCCCCACCTCTCCCCTCCCTTCCCCAGCCCCTGGTAGCTGCTATTCTGCTCCCTGCTTCTATGAGATTAACGCTCTTTGCTTCGACTCACCAAAAACATTAGAAACTCATGCACAACTTCCAGAAAAAAATTTGTCTGTTTGTAATCGCTTAAGGGAATTGGAGCATTACACTTTGTTAAGAGTGTGACTGTGTTAGCAACAGCACATGGCATGTTACCAAGTCGGCACACACACCTCGATCCGAAAGCCTCCGCTCTCCCAGACCTCTGGCTTCCAAGGACTGACACCTGCATGCCTCAATTCACTTCATGTTTTAGAAATTAATTACTTTTTTTTCCTAATACAAAATTAATACATAATTCATTGTAGACTATTTGAGAAATATGGAAAAACAGAGAAGACTATAAAAGGTATCTGTCAGTCCTATCACTCACCTCTTAGTATGAGATATGTCCTTTCAGGTTTTTTCCCCTCTATGGTTTATATAGTACATGATATTGCATTCTAAGCTTTTTAACTTGATGTCGTACTATAAATATTTTCCTATTTTGTAAGATATAATTAATACTGTTTAAATGACATCAAGATATTCCAATGTATGGGTTCATCACAAATTAAGAATTTCATATAGCTGCATATTCACGTTATTTGCTTATTTTTGATATTACATAACTCTACAATAAGAATCCTTGTAGCAAAATCTCTGGTTATTTTCTTTGGAAAAATTATTAGAAATAAAATTGGTAGATCAACAATATGCACATTTTTGAGGCTTTTCAAAGACTTACACCCAGTTGCAGTGTAAATATTGGTTAGCATCCAAACCTCTTTTACACTTTAACTGAATTTCCAGCATGCAGCAAACACCATAGTAGTATAATGCACAGGCAGGGTGAGACCTAGAGAAATATACTTTAAGGACAGTATTTTAGAAGAGAAATCACTACCTTACAAATCTCTTTTTTATTTCAGCATATTATGGGGGTACAAATGTTTAGCTTACATATATTGCCCTTGCCCCACCCGTGTCAGAGCTTCAAGCGTGTTCATCCTCCAGACGATGCACACCACACCCATTAGGTGTGTATGTACCCATCTCCTCCCCGCCCCTGTCTGCCCGACACCCGATGACGGTTATTCCTGTATGTGCACTTAAGTGTTGATCAGTTAAAACCAGTTTGCTGGTGAGTACATGTGGTGCTTGTTTTTCCATTCTTGGGATACTTCACTTAGTAGAATGGGCTCCAGCTCTATCCAGGATAATACAAGAGGTGCTAGATCACCATTGTTTTGTGTGGCTGAGTAGAACTCCACGGTATCCA